>JBBPFJ010001056.1:0-28476 GCA_037975025.1 Excoecaria agallocha
TCTTTGAACTTTTCAAAAGCTTCAGACTTATATTTCATTAGATAGATGTATCCAAACCTAGAATAATCATCTATGAAAGTAATGAAGTAGGAGTAACCTCCTCTGGCATGTGTAGTCATTGGACCACATACATCTGAATGTATTAAGTCCAAAACCATTTTAGCTCATTCTCCTTTACCAATAAAGGGAGCTTTTGTCATTTTTCCCAATAAACAAGATTCACATGTATCAAATGATTCATAATCAAATGATCCCAAATCACCTGACTTGTGTAACTTGGTCATGCATTTTTCATTTATATGGCCTAAACGACAATGCCATAAGTATGAGGTATTCAGATTATCATGTTTCATTCTCTTGGTATTCACATTATGTACTTCTTTAATTAAATCAAGAACAAATATACCATTCTCAATGATAGCTTTTGCATAAAACATATTGTTCTTAAAAATGTAACAACATTTGTCCTTCAAAGAAATATCATAATCGTTCATCAAACGACTGAAAGAAATAATACTTTTGGATAAGGCTGGAACATAATAACAATTATTTAATTCCAATACTAATCCACTAAGAAGAGGCAAATAGTAAGTCCCCACAACTGTTGTAGAGATGTTCTGTCCAGTAGCTGACTGCAAACATATCTCTGCCTTTCCAACTCTTCTAAAGCTTCTAAGTCCCTGTAGATCATTACATAAATAAGATCCACATCTGGTATCTAATACCCAAGATTGTTTTGAAGCAATAGAATAAGTATTAATTTCAATCATATGAATACCTAAAGTAGAAGCATCAGCTTGCTTCTTCTCCTTGAGAGAATCTAGATAGGCCTTGCAGTTACGCTTCCAACGACCATCCTTTCCACAAAGGAAGCAAGTTCCTTTGGGATTCTCTTTCTTGGCAACCTTCTTCTTGGAGATCTCACCATTCTTTGGCTGCGCCTTGGTTATCTTCTTCTTCTTCTGCTTCTTGCCTTTAGCAAAAGTGACAACCATGACACTTTTTGGATCCTTCTTAAATGATCCATCAGCTATCTTGAGCATGTTGATTAACTCAGGAATGGATACTTGGATCTTGTTCATGTTGAAGTTAAGCACGAAAGGTGCATAACTTGTAGCCAATGAGTACAAGATTAAATCTATGTATAGATCATTATCCATAACATAGCCAAGTCTACTCAAATGCTCAATACACCCATACATCTTCAATGCATGAGTAGCAGCTGAAGTGCCTTCCACCATTTTGCAACTAAATAGAGCTCGAGCAATCTCATATTGCTCAGTTCTAGCCTAAGAAGAATAAAGCTCCTCTAGATGCAAAACGATGGTTCTAGCATCCATCATTTCATGTTGCTTCTGAAGCTCTGAGGACATAGTACCCAGCATCAGACATGCTGCTGCTTCACTATCCTCCATGTATTTTCGATAAATGCCTTTGATCTCATCAATGGCATCATCTGATGGATGTGGTGGTGGATCTTTATCCAAGACATAATGAATCTTTTAAGCTCTGAGAACAATTCTCACTTGCCTGATCCAGTCAGAATAGTTGTTGCCAACCAGCTTGTTATCCAAGATTGATCGTATATTAATGTTTGATGTGCTCATGATGATGACCTAGATGTGAAAAAGAAAAGATATGAGAGTATGTTCATATATATGTATGCATTAATAAGGTCTTTGATTAATACATTTACTCCCACTATTTTATTGCAAATTAATAGCCCTTACTATATAATCCGAGAAAACCCGATGGTTTTCTTAGTGGGCCAATATCCAATCCTTGATATGTAATTTGACCTTGACTGTGGTCAACAAGCCAAATTCCATACCCTTGAAAGGTAGGTATCCATATACCAATTGTGTCTCTACACAACTATTGGATCATTAGGTTATCAACTCTTGATGCATGCATATCGTATATGCATTCCCTAATCTTGCCTCTAAAACCATTAGCCTTGACTGTGGTCAACAAACTAATGGGCTAGCAAGGATGACCCATTTAATTAGATTTGAACATATTCGATATAATGTGAGCTTGACTGTGGTCAACCCACACTATAAAGAACTCTGGTTCTCCTCAAATTAATGGAAGGTTTATATACCTTAGTATTTGTTTGAGGGTTTTAGTTAATTAAGTCTCATCATACATGGTTGGCATACATTGGTATGCATCCTATATCTATCACATAAATATAAGCATACAAATATGGTATAATTATGGACTTCACTACATTGATTTCCCCGAGCCATGAGGGAAATCAAAAGGTCACACCTAGGTAGTATGCATGATTCAAACAAGAAAAATAATTACATTATCTTCAAGCTTATTGGATCTCCATCCGGCCCATCTTGCTCCTTGAAAATGGTCTCAATCTCTATTTCTAATTCTAATCTAAGTAATCTAATTACATATTACAATTTGAAATGAAATATAAACCAAAAACAAGTGGTCGGGACATGAAAGTCCTCATTGGGCCAAAACATGCATAATGCTCAATCACATTGGGCTTTGTCCATAACTATCCATCATGCCAATCATACACCCTTATATGCCTTTCTAATGCATAAAGAAATGGATTACTAACTTTGTTTCAACCTTTGAAACTATATTTTGAGTTATTTTAATGATGTGATCAAATTAGGAAACTTTTTCCATTTTGGAAACTTTCATTTTAGGAAACCTTTTGCATGCATGTGTTCTTTTCTTAATAATCAATACAATTGATTATTAATTAATTATAAATTTATTATTTAATTAATTAATCATATTAAATAATTAAAAGAATCAATTTTGGGCTTAAAACAAATGTAGGCCGAAACCCACAGAAGAAAAACCCTAACTGTGTTCACACACAAACTAGTTTTGTGTCTTTTGGACCATTTGGGCCTCTTGGAATGAGCCAAGCCCACTCCAGCCATTAAAACCCATTAATAAACTTAATTAATTTTTATAATGTTTAATTTAAATCAACTCCTTGGGCCCACCAAGTCATTCACTAATTTAAACCAAGTCCGTAAATATAATTAAGCCCATTAAGTGGTTTTAATAAATTAAAATTAATCAAATTAATTTAAGGCCCAATTTAATTAATCCAATTAATTAAAAACACTTTAATATATCATATATATCAAATTTAGAAGATCAAAAGTCGTTCTAACCATGAACACATCAAGAACACATGAAGAACACCAATTTATCGAACTTTTCGACAAAACTAGTTTTCATGCAAAACTTGTTCGATTTTAATTCCGTTCGATCCCACGGCTTAATATCACATATTAAACACATAAAATATCATCTAAATGATTTTTAAATGGATCCATAAGAAATTAAATTAGAACAGCCCCTACATTGCCTAGGGTTTCACGCCAAACCCTAATGGGTTTCACGCCAAACCCAAATCACAATGCTTCAAAATTTTCATTTTTGTTTCCACCAAATTTATTTGATCACACATACAACCAGAAATCAATATTTCTCATTAATGAACAATAAAATCTAATATTTTAAAGTTCATGAAATAAATAACTCAAAACAAAAAAAACTTATTCCGCAGAAAAATATAGAATTATATATCCATGGCAAAACCGTGGCTCTGATACCATGTTGGATTTTAACGGTTACATACATCACATACATGAGTGGAATTTTAAAATATTTTAACCATTAGATCTGATCTTGCCATGAATACACAATATAACTATATGAGAATAAGAAAAATCACCTTTGATTTTTGTTGAACAGTTGATTTTACTTCGCACCAGGTTGTCGCAAACCACAGTGTCCAAAATCGAACACCTCCAATGAGTAATCTACACTAGAGAGGGGTAAATTAAACCAAAAAATTGGTGTAATACAAGGAGTGGCCGAAATCCAAGAGGCTAGCAATGGAAGTGGCGTAAAAAGGGAGAGAGATTAAGAGAAAAGACTTTCTTTTTGTTTTAATCACTTAACCCTAATTCTCATTAGTTGGCCTTTTATAGTTAGGTTAAAATTTCAACTCTTTAATGAGATTGGGCTCTTTAAAATTGCTGGAGAATTATCAATTGGGCCTCTGGAATTAATTATAATCATTTGGGCTTAATTAAATCCAAATTAAATCTTTTTCATAAAAGACCATGCACAAAATCCACAAACTAGGCCCTTTGTGCATCTAATTGGATTTAAATACCCAAATGGATTCCAAATCCAACCAAATTAAATATGTGAGTTCCATAACACTTATGTAACATATATAAATTAATTTGGTCCAAGAAAAAGCCCTCTAAGCCCTTCTATATGGAGTTGGCATGTGGCCCTCTTCTGGAGGGCTTTCGCCAACTTTCTTCATTCCTCTGGCCCTTAATAATTCCTCCAATGGTCCTATTAATTATTATATCAGTCATATAACACTTATAGTAGTCTTATAACACTTATAAGACAATAATAATTAATCATGAAATACATTATTTCATTTAGGTCCAATTTACATAACATTTCTCAAAAGTTTTGCGGACAATTTTATTTGATCATAATTAATTAAACTCTTTAATTAATTATTATCATATTCTCTTCTCTACCTTCATAATAATATCAAATATTATTATCCTTGTCATTTTACCATTTTATCCTTTTCTCTATATGTGTGTGACCTATTGGGTTCCTGTCCATGTTGGCAGTATAATATGTAATTGTGAGTTCTATTCAAAACTCACATGATTTAAACTCCTTTAAATCATTTTATCAATCTCTATTGATGTTTTGATACATCATTATACAAGTCATCATTGGCCTCTAGCTAGGCATCATGACTACCCAAATGTCAAGAAAGTCATATGGTTTGACTGTACCCTTCCATAGAAACAGTTACCGTGCAATTACTCCTTTCACCACTCTTATCTCAATTAGATTCTGAGTATGGATTTCTGTCAACTCATATAAATCTAAATATGTATGTTCTATTAATTTAACCATTGTTCCTAAAATGCCCTTCATGGATCTCCATCCATCTCGGCATATTACTCTAGCCAGAGAATCTCTGAACAAGGCAATTATAGAATCATGCGAGATAACTTCCCTTGTTAAATCTGGGATGGTGAATCCTTTGTCAATCACTTAACTATCTTCAAGTAGGTCATGATATACCCAATCTCCTAACTATGTTCACTCCCAGTTGGAAGTAATCAGTTATGGAGTCAAAGTATACCACTTGCTACTTAAGATAACTTTGGTGATGTCAAGTCTAAGGATGCTTGCACAACCGCTATGAAGAGATTCCTCACTGACATAGATTTAATATCCATATGAGGATTCTCTTTGCAGGTCTCCAATGAGCTTGTTCCTCTAACAAGCATCCACATGTTAGCTTTGATTATCATCCATAATCACAGTTATGAGAACCACTGCTTTAACCATTCAAGAAGTATAACATGTGCTAGTCTGTCCGAATTAACAATGTCCTGTCTTGTTAATTCTATGACTAGGGATATTTAGATATTAACACATTTGCATGCGATAGACATCTCACATCATGAACACCTTCATGATTGCCTTTGCACTGTGTTTATAATATGTAGGACTTCATTTATTAATTTATGATTTACAAACTCATGTATTCAAACATAGCATTAATAAATGAATGATGCCTTTTATTAAGAATATAAATTTCATACATATGAAAAACATCCCTATTACATGGGCTCTAGGGCATACTCTCTAACAATTTTGATTAATATAAAACAAATTTCAATCACATATAATTCAAGGAATTAATTAACCTCCAAGCTTTGCATAATAAAGAAATATTGAGGAAAAAAAATCAAAAATTAATGGAGAAGAAGAAAATTTAAAATGTCAAGTTGCAATTAACTTGGATATTTTTTTTGTCTCCATAGCCAAAAAAAAGAATGATTGTATAATCTTCTTAAATTATTTGAAATTCAATTTTCTTAATTGTAGTTATCCCATTATTCAATTATCTATATTTTTAAAATATCACCATGTTATATATTTTTCTTTTTTTTCGATCCATTACTGCTTGACTTACTTATTTTTTAAAGTTAATTTTCTATTCACACATAAGAAGAGAGATAAGCTTTTATGGGCAAAGTACACTGTATAATTCTTAGTGGCTTTAGCCAGTAAATTATCATATGTATATTCTTCAATGATATCAAATTGCATTATTCATACTTAGAATAATTCACAATTCTCATTTACCATTTGTAACATTATATAAACAAGTTGTGTGTTTGTTTTGTGTAGTTGTGTTTTCCACTAGTTTGTTATAGGGTATAATAAGTATTTATTAAATGCATAAAATACATATCCTCATCTTATAAAACATTTGGAATTAGATGGGATGTCATAGCTCATGGCTGTAAGTACCCATATCATGATCATGAGTATTAAGTCTCTTTGTCAATATATAATTTAGTTCAAATTATTCATGGCATTAATAGAGGCTCACGCATTTGAATTGCCAAGGTTCATGCACATTAATATCAAATTAATGACCATGGAATTCCATTACTTACTAGTTACCAAACATTCTTCTAAAATTCCACAGCCATTAGGGTGGTATTCATGGTTGTGGGGGGCTCAAAATTCTAAGTTACAAAATGATCCTAGAAAATCTACAGCTGTAAGAATAATATTCATGCCCTGAGATACAATTACAACACAATAAAACTTACAAATTAGGCACTCTAAAAGGCATGGATACACTTTTATCCTACTTTTCTTTTACTTTTTCACATAATAAATAAACATAGAATTTGACTCCATTGGTGATTTAGATTACATGTATCACATAGATGGCAGAATAAATAAAAAATTTAAATAACTTAGATTATGATCTTACTATGATTATTAGCTAAACTAATATAGAAAATAAAATTATCACTTCAATTAGTTTGAAATAGTTGTTAATCCTTCTATACAGGAATGTAGTAAGTAAAAATTCTCTATATGCTAGCAAGAGAATTCAACTAGAGAGAATAAAAGAATATATATAGGCTTATTATACCCTAATTCTTTAATTAGAATGTATATATATGTATATATATATATATATATATATATATATATATATATGATTTTCTTAACCCTAATAGGATTAGGATCAACTTATTAAGGCTTTAGTGTGTGTACATTTTGGATGGGCCATACATCAAGGATAATGAAACCCTAAAAGAGCTTCATGCATAAGCCCTTTAGGCTTCTTAGTCCACACATGTATTAGACCAGCCAACCAGACATGCACATAAATTTTATAACTCTCATAAAACATGTCATATGCCTATTGGGCTCAAATATGCCTAGCTAGACCCCTTAAACTTTATGCACATCTTCTATGTGCATACATATATAGAAAATCTCTTTACCCATCATACTTAAGCTTTTCAGTCTAAATTCTTTTCTCCTTCATTTCAAGCATGATAACTACCCATGTAATAGAAAGTCAATGGTTTGACTTTATCCTTCCATATATAGTTACCATATAACTACTCTTTTTACCATTTCTTTATCTCATTCTAATTTAGGAATGGATTTTTGTCAGTTTAAATCTTAATTAAGTTTGTTTGATTAAACCCATAATATGTTACATTTAGTAAATATTTTTTTATTTCTAAAATGTTCTTTATGAATTGCATTCACACTTGCATTCCACTATAGCCAAAAAGTTTAAATAGGAAACTTAGCAAGATGTGTGAGATAAACTCTCCATTATTAATCAGGATTGATAAATCCTTTATTGATCACTCAACTATCTTCAAATAAGTCATGTTATGCTCAATCTCTAAACTATGCTCACCTTTTGATAAGGGTAAAAGTAATGGAGTCAAAGCAAAACACTTGTGTAACACCTCCATACTCTCTACAATGGTATAATAATGTTATGCCCATATAACAAAATTGTCTTATAATATATCATGGTTTAATCATGTTAAACATAATGTACCATATTCATAAGTCCTTTTATATCATAGTTATCAAGATCATTTAACTAAATCTACATATTTAATTTCCATACTGCATATAAATGTATAACAAAGTTTATTATAAACATGTTATTACATTACATTTAGATGGGAATTGATTTCCTCATACATATATGCTACTTTAAATAATTTTACAATGCTTTATCAGCTATACAACTTAAAAATAATATACCAAAAGTAGATTTGACTTTCCCTAGTGGTCTGTAGATGCAGACTTTAAATACCCTACACTTCTATACCGTTGTACCTACACAGGAATAAATATCTAGTCTGAGCAATGGCATAGTGTGGAATAAATAAAACAAACTAACTTCGCAATGAAGTCATAAATACAAAAAATAAAACCAAGCAAAAATAAAAAAATACTTCTCATAACAATAAAGATAATGAACCACATTCACTTCATTTCATTATTGCATGTACATTGATTAAATATAGATATTATAATTAACATTATCATGTATTCATATATCAACCATTTACTAGCTCATAGTTATTACACTAATATGCTTTTGTAACTTTAATAAAATTGAAAGCCATTTTTATTATCTAAATCCTCATATGGTATCAAACACTAGATACTGACTAAGTAGTACTAAACACTAGAGATGTGATAGTCTCAATTCATTACATATTGAATCGGTATCAAAACATTGCACACCACCATGGTGTCATCACTAGCAGCTGCAATTGCTAACTCTTATATGCATGCCTCTCTATCCAATGCTTTAATTACTAGTTAACTTTGTATATCATTAATGTAATACCCTATACTCAGATAGTGGTTCGATAAATGAAGTATACACTTAATAAAGATAAAGGCTTAACATTTTCTCTGAATTATTTCTTATTGAATTTATATAACATAATATTCATTTCTTATTAACTAAATCAAATATTTGATGTCATTGCCAGTGCTGCCATTCACACTATTCACTTAGTCAATCACTATTCTAGTCTTAAAAATTTGGATAACATAATGACTATAATATTAGCCTAGCCCTTTGCAAAATCTCAAAGAAACAATCCCAATAATCAAATCTTCCTCCTCGGTACTATAACAATTTATAAGCACTTCTAATTATGTCTATTCATTAACCCAACCACATTCACTAACTATATTCATACACATTATATTTTTAATTTTACCGTAGGCTTAAGCTTATCTAATTTAAACCATGCTACAATCCACGTAATTTAAATACACATAGTCATAAAAGACATGCCAAAATTTTTTTATTGTTTAATGCAATTCTTCTAAAAAATTAGATTCCTTATGTATATGTTATTTTGTTCAGTTTAAGGTCCTTTATGCTTCATCCTTCTTGCATGATAGCTTTGAATTATAAATATACTTATTAGTATGTTTTAGTGTGTTTAGGATTATGTTTTGGTGTTAATTTAGTTAATTTTGTATTTAATTTCATAAGTCTCTAATTTATGTGGGCTTAATTGCATTTTGGTATTTAGTAGGTGTTTAATTAAAGAAAAAGAAAATTTCCTTAGTGGATGAGAGAATAAGCTCAATCAAGGTCTTTAGAAGAAGAAAAAGGTTATGTGTAATCTAGTAGCAAACACCTCGGTAGAGGAGACATTCTCTTTTATCAAGGAGGATATATAGAGCAAACAACAAAGAAGCTTACCTCAATAAAGGAGGAATTCCCCTTTATTGAGGTAAGGCAAACTTGTCCAGAGGAGAGGATCACCTCAGTGGAGGAGAATTTCCCCTCTACCGAGGTAAGTGTTCCAAAAATGATAAAACTCTAACTTTTTCCAGATTGGAAAGTTATATGGAAACTAGTTTCTTCTACTTTTAGGTATTTAAGCCAGCAAAATATACCAAAATTAGAAGAACAAATTTTCTTTATAGTGTAGACCTTTTTTTTTTTTGCTTGTACAGCAGGATTAGACCTACTTTTCTTTTCTTCTTAGTTTTCAATTCTCTTAGGGTTGAAGCTATACTTTGGCTATTCTATGAAGATGTCAAGAGGAAGCTTGAAGCTTTATGAGTGTTATATCTTTTAATTTTATTTTTTTAATTATTTTAATAATGAACAATGAGTAATTCTTTACTTTTGTTGAGGGAAACTTGAACCCTCAGACTTTTATTATAATGACTCTAATTTGAGTTTAATTTTAATGCAAGTTTATTATTTCTAAAATCTTGGGTTAAATCTTATCTTTGATTATGGTTGAATTGATGCTTGGTCTATCAAATAAATGGTTAATTGTTAGTTTAATCTTTGATCAATAATTTATATGTTTTTAGTCTAAGTTACTTATGTTGATGCATGATCGTGTTATGTAAATTGAGACAATAATGTGTTATTCAGGAGTAATTTTAGAATTAAAAATGCTGAATTAATAATAGATTGGAATTAAGTCTCTCGAAGTAGGATTTAATGAAAGTTTAGGATTTCATAACTGGCTTAATATGCTAATTATTAGATTATTCATATTCTAATGGTTTAGCACTTAGAATGATATTCTAAATAAGATATTTGTGTTATTTCATTGGCTTTCCATAACAACTTGTGTTACTTTTGATTTGAGTCATTATTAGTAAAAGGTGAAGAAGATAGTCCCTTAGCAGAAGTGTTTTAGTTGTAGACGCTATTCATTATTTAAGTTTTGCTCTGTATTTAATTTATTGTAATCTAGTCTTAGTTCTTAATTTGCTTAATTGTTAATTTAGCTTATAACTCCTTTTACTTCAAAAATTTGGGGATATTTTCAAATTAACTCCACTCAATTATAGATACTTTACTAGCAATCCCTGTTTCCTTGGGTTTGATATTCTTAGGGTCTTAAAAATATTCCTCTATATTACTTAGCTCATCTAGTACACTTGCTAAAAACTGATCAAGTTTTTTGGCACCATTAACGGAGAAATAACAGTGTTGTTAATTTGATATCTTTGGTTGAGTTAGTCTAAGATTTTTTTATTTATTTTTAATCTGGTGATTATCTTTGCAGGAAGATTTTAAGACATTTTCCAATATGATACAAGATGATGTCCATGATTATGAATTGTTCATTTTGAATGAGCAAATGAATGATTTAAAAAGAGAAATGCAAGAATTATAGCTCTTTTATATACATTCATCAATTTCTTATTTACCATCTATTATTGATTCTTATTCGTTATGGGTGCCATAAGAGTCCACCACTTTCAAAGTTTAAAGTTTTTTTAGTTGGTTAAAAGTCAAGAGAAACATTATAAGGCTTAAAAGGAAGAGTGAGAGGCTGCATTTAAAATTCAAATGGAGAAGTTAAGGAATCAAGAGGAACCAATCAAGAGTCAAGAGAATTTATTGAGGGATCAAGAAAAGGGAATTGAAAGGTTGGAACCCAAACTAGAAATTGAGTGTTTCAATGCAAATTCAAAGTGATGGTGGAAAGGAGGAGGAAGTAAATCATACATTAATGGTGGATAAAGAAGAATCTAATTTTAGGGTGCATGAAGTAAAAAAGAGATAGCTCATCTTTGAAGACAAATCATGTATTTGTTTGGAAGGTGTACTTCAACTTTTTATGAAGAATTTATCACCAATGGAGTAATAAGTGTTCAATTTTAAAGTGAAAATGCTAAATTCAGTCCACTTAAAGAAATTATTAAGGTTAGAAGAGGCAGTGGAGTTTGTAGTTGAAAAACCAAAGGTGGAGTCATACTTTATTGAAGATATAGAATTTTTAGTTTTGGTGAACTTTGACCAGTTTCTCCTACTAATGGGAGAAAATGAGGAGTAAATTCTAGAGAGACCACTATTTGGATCGCAAGCTTAACCTCTAGAGAGTAACAAAAGTCTAGTTGAAGACTTGATAAATTCAAAACTAAATGCTCAAACTTTGCTTTGTTTTGATTATGTGTTTATTTTGTGTTTATTAATTTTACTGTTTGATTTTGCATTATTTTGGTGTGTTTTATGGTTCATGAGCTTAAGGTGGAGTTATGCTTATTTATTGTGTGGAGTGGACACTAAGTGACCAATATCATGTATGTACGTTTTCACTTAAATATGTCAGCTTTCTTGATTTAGAGTTGGTTCAAGGTTCAAGGTTGGTGAGAAATTAAAGTCTTGATATACTTAATTTTGAGACCTTATTGATTTAAATTGTCATTGGGAAGTGAAGTGAGAGTGGGCATGAGGAAAAACTAATAGGGTTTAAGTTTAAATTAGGGGATTTAAGTAAAAATTATGTTAAAATTAGATTTTACGATTTTGTAGTTGAGTTCCTGAGACAATTAGCTCGATAGAGGAGATTTTCACCTCCACCAAAGGACCCTTGCCCTTTCATCCCATAGTTTTCACCTCGGTAGAGGGAAATTCCTCCTCGATCGAGGTGGCCTTCCTCCCTATGTAGAATCAATCACCTTGGTAGATGTGATTTTCACCTTTATCGAATGACATTGCTTTATAAATGTTTCACCCCCTTCCTCTACCGAGATAAGCATCATTTTGGCCATTTATTTTACTTCCCTAACCAAGATAAATACCTCTCTAATCGAGGCATTTAAGGCTAGCATTAGATTTTCATCAACTTTAATCTTTATTTCATCAAGTTTACTATTCCTTATTTAATCTTTCATGTCATATGTTTAGATTGCTTGGATTGAATCGAAGAGTGAACATGGAATTTCTAAGGGCTTATTTTGAGTTTAAATAGTGTTTCATTTGTCTCAAATTGCACTTAATTTACTTGGTGATTGAGATTTAGGCTTGATTTCAAATTCTAGCTTTATAATGGTTGAGATTGCTTTAGTATTGGCTTAGTTATTTTGCTTACCATGTGTTTGATAAAATGCCACAATGACCAATTTAAAATATTTTTCTTTATCTTTTTAAGCCACACCATCATCAATTAACCCTAGAATTAAGATTATACATTCACACATTTGATGTCAATTATGCAAAATATTGATTTTTTGTATTGAACATTAAAGCAAATTTGGCTTAAGTGCATTTCTTCACTTGGTTACCATAATTACTAAGCCTTATTTTTTTTTTACATTATCTTGATTCTAGAGGCATGTTTGAATTGTTCAATCATTTTCATTGGTCTCATGTCTCCTATTGGCTTGACCATAATTGTTTGCTTGTGATAATATTGCCTTGAGTCAAGTGTGGTGTTGCTTTAGTTTACATTTCTCTTGAGCACTTACTTGTTTATTAAAAATTGTGTAATGAGCTAATATTTTTGCTACTTTGATAAGGACAACAAGATTTTAGAGAGGGGGATAAAGCACAGCTGAACATGATTTTAAATATCAATTCGGGGAAGTTCTTTCATTTTACTCATGAATTATTTTGGTTGTTTTGTTTTAGTTTATTTAGTTTGGTTTGTAATTTGCTTGTTAATTGAGTAGGTTTAATTCAAATATCATGTATTGTACATTTAGCTTAGTTTTTCCTAGTTTATTCTCAAAATCAAACTTGTTAAACTTTAACTTAGAATATTCATTGTTCAAAATTTGTGCTTAGCATTAAGGTAGGCATGTTGCTTGATAGAATTTTAGCTAGATGAGAATTCAACTTTAACTATATTTGTTAATTTCCACATTTTAAACATCGAGACTAGTTTTGAAATAAGAAGAAAAATCAGTGCATTGAAGTAGTTGAGCAAGAAATTTTAGGATACTAAAACCTTTCTGATCACCCTTCAAAGCATAGAAATAACTTAAACAATCTAGAAAGTAATTTGGGCATATTTTTCTTATTAAGCCACAATTGAGCTTGTTTACCTACCTGTGTGTATATTTTTCCCTTGTTAGCCATTTTGAGCCTAATGACGCGTGTTTAATTTGTGCCATATTTATTTTTCTTGTTACCCTCATTTATTTACCATATAACCTAAAAAGCCTTTATCTTCTCTTTTAAGAATTAGTCACTCTAGGATTGAGATGAATTATTATTTATTAGGTATTTTGAAGAGTGTAGCTAGAAAAGATTCTTGGTATTATTGTCAGGGATTGATAAAAAAGTAAGGAAAGTACTAAGAAATGAACTTGTAAATACCCATATTATCATTGGTTTCCAACTATAAAGCTAGTATTTCTTAAAAAAAAGGAAAATAAAAAAACAAAAGAGAAAAGAAAGAGTTGTGAATCCTGAAATTAGTTGAATTGTGAAATTGAGAGGAGTTTTAGTGATTTGTTTTTAATATTTCTTTATATGGGGGTTAAGTAAGCATGCATGGTTAAGGGGTATGTTTTTGATTTAGTGGATTGGAAGTTTAAAAACTTTGGTCTATTTAATCAAAGTGTGCCTATTCTTTTTATTTTTCATTATCCTTCTTTGTTAACCAATGCGTAACCACATTGCAACCTATTAAAGTCCTAATGATTCTATGTTTGCTCTTGAGTTGTTTAGCAGAGATGACCTTCAGGTTATGATGCTAAAAAAGAGACTTATGGTATTTTTAGAATTTTAAATGCAAAATTGCTTATACATTTTGGTGTACATTAATGCTAAAGCTTGATTATTAGGTTGTATTGGTGTTTTGATTTTGAAAAGACTTGAAAGGTTTGGTCTTGCACACACACGAAAATTGGCTTATATTTTCTTGATTGAATTTGATCTAGTTGGAATTCTATTAAGTATTCTTATTAATTACTAAGCATGATTTTTAGGGATGAGCATGGCTAACCGAAATTTAGGTTAACCAAAAAATCGGTCTGAAACCAAACCAATTTTTAGGTTAGCCGAACTGAAATTTTTGGTTTATGGTTTTTACTTTAAAAACCGGTGGTTAACCGATCCGAAATCAAAACCGAATATATATATATATATATATTATGAATTATATTTTAAATTTTACAATTATATTTTTCAATTTTTGTGTAATTTATAAATGTTATGATATATAATTTTGTAAATTATATATTTTTAGTAAATAAATATTAAAATTATGTGCATAATTAGCATTCTATTGTTAGTTTTATATTGAATATTTTTAATTTTTGTAATTAATTATTTAAATTTTACTTTTATTTTGATTTTTTTAATGGATATTGTATTTAATTAGTATTTTTTCATTTTTAAAGCATTTTAACTATTAAAAATAATATTATAAATTGTATAATTTATTAAATTTATATATCAAAATTTTTTAATGGTTAACCGATAAATCGATCCGAAAAACCAAGTTAAAAACTGAAATTGATAGAACGGTTAACCGATAATAATGGACTGATTTAAGAAAATTATTAATGAACCAGTTAACCGGTCCATGCTCATCCCTAATGATTTTGAAGTGCATAATTCTTAATTGAAGTTTGATTTTTGAGAAGTTAGTTTGTTCAATTTTCCTTAGGGGCGAGTAAAGACTAAGTGTGGGATATTTGATAACTTTGAATTATGACTATACTTATTAATGTGTTTTAGTAGTTTAGGATGATGTTTTGGTGTTAATTTGGTAAAGTTTGTGTTTAATTCCATAACTCTCTGATTTATATTGGCTTAATTGCATTTTCGTATTTAGTAGGTGTTTAATTAAAGAAAGAAAAAATTTCCTTGGTAGAGGAGAGAACCAATTCAACCCAAGGTCTTTAAACAAAGAAAAAGGTCGTGTGTAATCCAGTAGCAAGCCCCTCAGTGGAGGAGAAATTATTCTTTACCAAGAAGAACATGAAGAGCATGCGGTAGAAAAGCTTACCTCAGTGGAGGAGGAATTCCTTTCTACCGTGGTAAGGCAAACATGTCCGAAGGAAAAGATCACCTCGATAGAGGAGAATTTACCCTTTATAGAGGTAGGTCTTCCAACTACGATAAAACTCCTACTTTTCTAGATTAGAAAATTATGTTGTAGCTGGTTTCTTTCACCCTTGGGTATTTAAGCTAGCAAAAACATCAGAATTAGAAGAACAAATTTTCTTTATAGTTTAGACCTAGTTTTTAGCTTGTACAGTAGGATTAGACCTAGTTTTATTTTCTTCTTAGTTTTCAATTCTCTTAGGGTTTGAAGCTGCACTTTGGTTATTCTATGAAGGCATTAAGAGGAAGCTTGAAGCTTTATAAGTATTGTATCTTTTAATTTTAGTTTTTTAATTATTGTAATCATGAACGGTGAGTAATTCTTTACTTTTGCTGAGAGAAACTTAAACCCTCTAACTTTTATTGTAATGATTTTAATTTGAGTTTAATTTTAATTCAAGTGTGTTATATCTAAATTCTTAGGCTGAATCTTATCTTTGATTATGGTTGAATTGATGCTTGGTCTATAGAATAGATGGTTAATTATTAGTTTAATCTTTGATAAGTGATTTGTATGTTTTTAGTCTAAATTACTTATGTTGATGCATGATTGTGTTATGTGAATTGAGACAGTAATGTGTTATTCAAAGTAAGTTTAGAATTAAGAATGCTAAATTAAGAATAGACTAGAATTAGGTCTCTCGAAGGAGGATTTAATGAAATTTTTGGATTTTATAACTGGACTAATGTGCTAATTATTAGATTGTTTATAGTTTGACGGTTTAGAACATAGAATGATATTTTTAATAAGATATTTGTGTTATTTTATTGGCTTTTGATAGCAACTTATGTCACTTTTGATTTGAGTTATTATCAGTAAAAGGTGAGAAGGATAGTCCCTTTGCAGAAAGTTTTTCTCTGTATTTAATTTATTATAGTCTAGTTATAGTTATTGATTTGCTTAATTGTTAATTTAGCTTAGAACTCCTTTTAATTCAAAAACTTGGGGATAATCTCAAATTAACTTGACTTAATTATAGATACTTTATTAGCATTCCCTGTTTCCTTAGGTTTGATATTCTTAGGATCTTAAATATATTTCCCTATATTACTTAGCCAATCTAGTACACTTGCCCAAAAATGGTCATTGCACTTGTCCCTTTCACAAAATAAAACAAACTACGAACTATGCTAATTGCTCAATGGTGGAAATTCCACTAAAATATTTCATAAAATTCATACAAGCATTCAATTGGGTTAATTTCAGTTGTATTAACTTTATGACTCAATTTTTTCAATTAATATATGTACACATACACACACATATATACACTTATTATTTTATTTTTTATGGCATTCTATTTGATTTATTTTCATACTTCCTTATTACATTTATTTGTTTTATCGTCTAATATTCTTACCTCATTTTGTCCCAAGCTATTACAATTTCCTATTTGAATTGTTTATGCCTCAAATTCCAACATAAGTCAAATTTTACTCTTTAAGTCTCCAAACTTTGCATAAACTACCATTTAGTCTCTAACTTTCAATTTATACATATTTCAATAAATTAGCATTTTAAGGCTTGACATTTTAATTTAATTAAATAATATATCATATTTATCCTTTTACTCGTAATATTTTTTTCACATAATTACAATTAACCACTTAAATCATTCATTATCCACATGTCTACCAATTTCACTATTTTTCCTTTAGTATCCCAGTAGAGACAACACAAACGATATGGATGTGCAGGACTATGGACTCTAAGGTCTAAAATAGTCATTTCCATCAAAATTTTCTTACTTTTTCTTTACTTTTTTGGTGTGAAACCTCCTTTGGCCCATTATGCAAGTTACCATAACTTGCTACCGTAGTGTAATATACGGTGTCCCTATAGCTAGCTAACTACATCATATAATCAATTTCTCTACTAGTTACTGAGAGTAAAATATATCAATTATACATAATTCATATTTAATACCAAAGTACATATTTTTCTTATAACATTCATAAAAGTGATGTCATAAGACCAAATCCTACCTGATTCCTATAAAATTATAACATAAATCAAAATTTATCTTGATATATTTTTCTTTCACAAATTCTTCTTAATTCAAACTTTAATCTTCATAAGACCTAGAATACTATGAAGAGAAGGCTATATAACAACTAATGGTTGAAATTACAGTAGAAATTAGAGAAATTTTGGCTTAATTTGAAGAAAATGAATGGAAATTTAAAGAGGAAATTCAACCATCGCTAGATAAGAGGAGTGCAATATGAGTTTTCTGGAGAAATGCATATTTTCTAGGTTATTTATACCCTTAATATGTGTGGCTAGGATCAATACTTACTACTATTCAATCTAATGCCTAATATTTAGCCAAATGTCACTTTTTCATTGGTTCTAATATTTTTTTTATTAAATTCTCATAAAAATTAGTTCAAAAATATAAAAAAATATTAATTAAAGGTGTTTAAAGTTTTAGATCAAAGTGAGCTCATTTCAGTATATTTTGAAGCTCGAAAGTAAAATTACCGGTTTGCAAGTTAAATTTTCAAAATTATCAAAAAATTTATTTTTCTCTTTAAAAAATTCTTTAGGACTTTTTATAATGGTTCTATGTAATTAGAATAATTCTTTGAGGTTTAAAACTTTTTTTAAGGTTGGTCAAACTAGGTTAGCCCTTTTATGGTCTCATTATTTATTTTTATTTTTTACTTTTGGAAGCCTATTTTACCTCAATTTCATCAAATTATATCACCCAACTCATTATGAATAGTACTTTCTAATGGTTTAGAAAAGTACATGTGAGACTCGAGTATTACTATTTACATTGGTGATACTATTCACTAACTGAAAAGTACTATTGACGTAGTTTGGGATTTTGTTAGGCATTATGTTTCTTTCCTACTAAATAAATATTTTGTTATTAAATTTACCTTGTGTGAATAGATGTGGATACTAGGGCTTCATTGCATCCTCTAGTTCCTTTATTGCCTCTTCAAAATTATGGCAAGTCAATAGCACTTTAAACAATGAAATCTATTTATTTCTCAATTATCTTACCTCTCTAGCTAAAATTGATGCAGAACCCTAGGATTTAAGAATCCTACAATGCTTTATCAATTCAGTTGTTCATAAACTTAGTATGCAATCCAAAAGATAAATACTTAAACCTTAATTCCAAAGGAGATTTAAACCTAAAGCATAAATAAGATGAAGAATAAAACTAAACAAGTAAAACTTGAATAACCCCAATTCTTAAAACAACATCAAAGTAAGAACACTCACTTTGACCAACAATTTCAAATAATCAATTCAATTCAAATTAACCAAAGTTTAATAATTCTTAGCTACCTAAGTTACAGCTTTACAAAAGTACTTATAGGCAAGGAATTAACCTAGAGTCATTAGAATAATGGACTAGGTTAATTTTACACTTAATCCTTCCTAAACTAGAAAAACATAAATAAACTTAAAGACCAAATGAATGGGCTACTTATAAAGCCCAAACAATAAACCAAAAACTAAACATTATTAACTTAATTAAGTCTTACTTAACTTAAAAAAAGCCTAACTTATAAATAGCCAAAATTTAAAAAATTACACATGTAATGTACATGCTCAAGGCTTCTCTTCATGGTCCACTTTAATTCCTAGCATATACACCATCATCAAGCCCTAATTAACTCTCCCAAGCTGGCTCTCTACAACTCCAAAGTCGACATTGTCCATCCATGTACTATCGCACTCGTGAAGGCTATCGCACTTCAGACAAAGAGCTTCTTTCTCAATGTGAGCTTGCATAAATGCTAGCAATTTCTCTTTGATCCTTTTATCTTTGCTTTTTATGATTGGTCCCTCTGGAAACCTTAATGGATCCTTATAATTATCCAATCTCTTAGGAATATCTATTTAAAATTTCTCACGGGTTTTTCATCATATGATCAACTTTTAGCTTTACTTCTCTTGGCATAATGACATGCATGGGATATGATCTATAGCATGGAAACATTGAAACATGTAATACATTATGAATATTTTTTTAGCTCTTTTGTCAAATCAAGTCTATAGGCTACTGGCCTAATATGTTCTATTTTTCATATGGGTTGATAAACTTAGAACTTAATTTGGTTTCTTTGCCAAATCTTAGTATCTTCTTCCAAGGGGACACTTTGAGGAAGACCTTTTCACCCACTTTGAACTTTATGTCCTTCCTTCTAAATTTGCATATGAATTATATCTATCTAAGGTAGCTTTTAACCTATCTTCTTTTAACTTATCTTTGATTATTTGAACCTTCTCCTCTATTTCCTTGATCAAATCTGAGCCTACTAACTTACTTTCACTTAACTCGATCCTGCACAAAGGGGTCCTACACTTTTTCCCGTATAATGTTTCATACGGTGATATTTTAATACTTACTTGATAGCTATTATTGTAAGCAAATTCTATTAGTAGATGGTATTTTTCCTAATTACTACTAAAGTCAAGAACAAAACATTGTAACATGACTTTAAGTACCCAAAAACATACTATATATGCTTATATTTATTTATATTTGCTATAGTATACTTATTAATATTTATTAAGTTACATGTATCACTCTTTTAGAATGCCCATCTATTTGTGGATGGAATGCAATGTTGAAGTCCAACTTAGTACCTAGTGATTCTTGAAGTTTTTTCCAAAATTGTGTTGCAAAATGGGGATCTCTATTAGAGATGATGGAGGAAGGCACACCATGCATTCTTACAATCTCATTTATATAAATCTTCACTAGTTTCACCAATGGGTAATTATTCCTTATTGGTATGAAATATGGAGACTTGGTTAACCTATCCATAATCACCGATATGGTTTTATATTGTTTTTTGATGAGTGGTAATCCCAAAACAAAGTGCATCATGATTCAGTCCAATTTCTACTATGGTATAATGATAGGCTAAAGCAACCTAGAAGGAACTTGATGCTCAGCTTTCACTTGCTAATAAATTGAGTACTTGGTCATGAAATTAACTATTTCCATTTTCATCCCAGGCAACCAATATTCAGTCTTCAGGTTCTGATACATTTTGGTGTTACCTAGGTGGATTACATAATTGCTATTGTGAGCTTCAGTCAAAATATTCCTTTTTAACTCAACATCATCAGGTATAAAAATTCTCCTTTTGTAGTATAAATAGTCATCAATGCCTATGGAAAATTCACTATCTTTTCCTTCATGAGTTTGGGTGATAATGAAAGCCAACCGCTTATCTTGCTTCTGAGTGTTTTTCACTTGTAATAATTCATGTTTAAACTACATTTATACCATAATTGCTCCATCTTAAGCCATATATAACCTCACATTCATATCCCTTAAAGCTATATGAACAACATTATTCAGTTATTTGCACATATTAAGTTCTCACGTAGTGGGGAAAATTTTAAGTATCAAAGTTAAATTATTACCTACCATATGTCTTCGGTTGATTGCATCAGCTACTACATTTGCCTTGCTTGGATGGTAGTCAATAAGACAATTATAATCCTAAATAAGTTTTAACCACTGCCTTTTTCTTAAATTAAGCTTTTTCTATATGGGCAAATATTTTAAATTTTGTTGATCGGTATAAATATATCATTTCTCACCATATAAATAATGTCTCCTGATCTTTAATGCAAATACTATAGTTGCTAGGTCCAAGTCATGGGTAGGGTAGTTCCTCTCTTATGGTTTATGCTATCAAAAGGCATAGGCAACTACCTTACCTTCTAGCATACGTACATAGCCAACTCCATTTTTGGAGGCATCACTATATATTCAAAAGCCCTTAATGAAAATTGGTCGAATAAGAATTATAGCTTCTGTCAGCATTTTCTTTAGTTGCTCAAAAGTTTCTTGGCATTTTTCTATCCATTCAAATCTCACATCTTTCTGTAGTAGCCTTGTAAACGGCGGTACAATCAAGGGAAAACCTTTTACAAATCTCCTATAATAACCAGCTAGATCGAGGAAGATTTTAATTTCTATAACATTTTTAGGAGTCTTCCACTTAAAGATAGCTTCAACCTTCTTAGGATCAACTTTTATACCTTCAGCTAACACCACCTATCCCAAAAAAGTAACCTTTTCCAACAAAAATGCACATTTACTAATCATACTCCTATTAGGTCTTAGAATACACCAAAATATCATCAATGAACACCATTATAAATTGATCTAAATAAGGATGAAAAATCCTATTCATCAAGTCCAGGAGTGCCACCAGTGCATTTGCAAGGCCAAATGGCATAACTAAAAAATTATAGTGTCTGTATCTGGTGTGAAATGCTATCTTCGGTACATTAGCTTCCTTTACCTTTAGCTAGTGATACCTTAATTTCAAATTAATTTTTGAAAACATATTGACTCTTTTCAACTAATCAAATAAATCATCAATCTTAGGTAGTGGATACTTGTGTTTTTATGGTAACTTTGTTTAACTGCCTATGACCTATGCATAGCTAAAGACATCCATCCTTTTTTTTATGAACAACATTGGTTCTCCTCTAGGTGACATAATAGGACGGATAAATCCCTTCTTAAGAAATATTTACAGTTGTGTGTTAAGTTATTTAAAATTTGTGGGTGCTATACTGTAAGGAGCAATAAAAATAGGGGATGTACCAAGAACCATATCTATGGTGAATTCAGCAATCCCTCGACCTTCCCTTTTGGGTGTGCTAACTACAGACACTACTAGGCTATTAACCTAAGCCATAGATCTCTCACTCTAGGCTCGTGTGGTATGGATGCCTATGTCTATGCTAAAATACCTCTAAATTTCTTGCTAAATTTACTAGGCGATCTAATATGAGATTTCTTCATCTTTTGTTGGAATCTAGCCTATCTTCTGGCTTCATCCATTTGTATAGCCTTAACCAGGATGGCTACACTCACCAAAGATCTCAAATCTACATACACCTGAGTAGTAATAACCTTCATGATTCTATTATAGATACCCTACTTAAACCGCTGACATAATTTATTTGGTGCTATATTATAATCTTTCACATAAGCACTGAGGTGCTTAAATTTTTGCCCATGTTAAATTAGCTACAGGGACACCTTTCCTTACTAAATCCCACCAAGTGTAAGCTGGTCCCTATAGTAATGCTATTATGCCCTCTAGCATCTCCTTAAGCAAGCTATGTGTAATCTTAAACAATATTTTAATTTTATACAACCACTCATCTACTTCTATAGCTATGGTATTCCCTGCCATAAAAGTACTCTACTTTAAGCTTTTTTAGTTGCTCTAAGATATATTTCCTAGGTGGAAGAGGTGGCAAATGCTGAGGTTGTGGTATTGGTGGGGCCAACATCCTCTTATATTATAAATCTACCACCAACTATACAAAATTTGGTGTAGCAGTTGGTGTTACTAATGGCAGTGCCTTGGCTATTAGAGGTGGTACAGGTATGACAGGAGGTGGTGTGGGTGGTTTCAACTGGTGCCCGGCCTGTCTATCACTCACACTCACTAATGCTTCACTCTCAAAGCTCTCCACCTTACCAGTAGTTTTTACACCTCTTCTGGAACCAGATACCATTCTTTACACTAAAAAAAAGTAGAGGTAAGTAAGGATTAATTCCCAAAATCACTTTATTCACAAATATTCATTTATGGCATGTACAAGTATATCAATTCTTTCAATTATAAACTTCCGCCATATGACCTCCTAAATCATGCTCTGATACCAAGATGTAATACTCTATACTCAGATAGTGGTATGGTAAATGGAGTATACATTCGATGGCGATAAAAGCTTAACATTTTCTCTTAATCATTTCTTATTAAATTTCTATAATATAATATTAATTTCTTATCAACTAAATCAAATATTTGATATTATTACCAGTGTCACTGACTGATCAAGTGTACTCAATTGGTAAGTAATATAAAGGAATAATAATTAAAACCTCAAAATATCATACCTTAGAGATTAAGTTTGTTAGAGAAAATAAAATTATTTTTCCAACATAAAATTTATATGATCTAGAAGCGGATGACCCAACAATACCTAAATTTTCCATTTCAGATCCAACTACTCTAACTATTCAATTTTCCATTCGAAAGGCAATCAAATAGCTAACTTAAGTATGGGTCTAATAAATCCTAGATATGGATCAATTTTCCATTTTAGAGCCAATCAACCCAATACCCAATCATTCCTCACCTATTTTTGAATCTACTATGCCTATAACTCTAAATCTAATAGCCCTATTCTGGAATCCCAATTAAACATACAACTAAAACATGTAAAAATATAGTATAATGACATTCAATCTAAACAAGCATAAAACCTATTCAACTTAAATAAGAGAATGATGATATACTTGTATAAAATGAATATTAAGATCATCACAAGTAGAAATGAAACATCTAATCATATATGAAAATCAAATATCTTAGAGTTTTACATGGGTATATGGATTCATAGATCCCTAAGCAATGAACTCACTACACAATCAATAAAATAAAAAGATAAGGGAGAAAAAAAATTGTTAAACTCATTGATAAATTTGGATCTGAAATTTGAATGAGCTCCTATTCTCTAATCTTAGCAAGTCTTGATTGAAAATAAAATAAAATTTTAATCAAGTAAGGAAAATTTTGTGTTTAATCTATTAAAACTATTAAAATTAATAAAATAAACTATTTTACAATTGAAAAGAAAGCTTAAAAACCCTAAAACTACTTAAAAAGAATACAGAGAAAATGAAAATCTACGTCTTTTTTGCTTCTTGCCAAACATACTCTACCTTTTATACTTTGAGTGAGTCATCGCTGAGACTAATTACTCTTTGCCATGACTAAGCAGTTATTAAGTTTTGAATGGGTCATGGTTGAGATTGATTACTCTCAGCCATGGCAATTGAGTCTAGACTAAGTTCTTCGAAAACTACTTTAGTCATAATTGACACCGATTCCTTTCTACCGTGACCACTAATGAAATGGTGAGTTTTGAAATTCTTCAGAAGTCATGATGGAGATTAATTTCTCTCTGCTCTAAACAAGGTTAAACTTTTGGACAAAAGTGAAAATTTCACCATTAAGCACACTAACACTCAATAATTATCAAAATAATCCACTTCGGCAACAACATAGAGATTTAGGACATAAAATATAGAAAACATACTAAATGAGACAAAAACATAAATAAACATACACTAAAAATAAACACTAAATTGGACTTATTAAATACCCCATACTTAGCTTTTGGTCGTCCTCGAGCAACTGAACAGAACCCATTCTTGCATATCAAAACTTAAAGGGAAAGAAGATGCAAATTCAAAAAAAATTAAAACAACACTCAAAGAAGTCACTTAATGAAATTCTATATCAAAAAGATTCAAAATAAACCATACTAGCTAGTTTTCTTACGAGTTTGTGCTAGCCCAAAATAATTTTAATATAGTTAAAACTAAAACTTTAGCACAATCTAACAATTGAGAAAAGAATTTATGTGTAAGAGATTGCACATGCATTTTTGCACTTGAAACTTAAAAGATACCATAAGCCCCTTCTTTAGCACCGAAACCTGAAGGTCATCTTTTTAAATAACCATAAGCAAGACAACTCCTTACGTCTTAGATGGGTTACAACATGATTGAGGTATACCTAAACAAAAAAAAATTAAGATGAACCAAATTCAGAACAACCATTCTCTAATTCACTTTACCACTTTTTTTCCAAAAATAAAACTCTAACTCTACCCTTATACATCTCATCATCATTACCAACACTTAACTATGTAGAATGCAAAACATTATTCGAAAGAATTGAGACAAAAAAGAAGAATTCTTTAAAATTCTTATTTCAAAATTGTTAGCTCAGTTAAATATTAAGAGCTTAAAATCCTTATCCTCTATAAAGGAAGTACCCCACTAAAACACCCTAAGCCTAGTGCCTATAACATATATTATGCTATGCATTCCAATCATATATACAAGAATGTTAAACAATTAAATCCACATTAACCATTCAAATGATCCCTTAGTAGTCAACCTATATATTACTTAGGTGTCACTCATACTCAATTTATTTTAATTGCATATGGTAAACCACATATAAAATTCCATGTAAGATATTACTACTCTAGTTTTCATATTTATTCTCATGTATAGCATTCAACATTTTATAATATATATATATATATATATTGATATGCTTCTCCTGAAAGCTAAAATATCGCAAGCATGCGGTATACAGGTTATAGTACTTCAGATATCGATCCCATGAAAAAATGTTGATTGAAATTACCCACTATTACTATTCAATTTTGATCTTGTTTACGATGTTTATAAGTGGAAATTAATTCTAAACTACTCTACTACATAAATTAATTAAATCTTAGTTAAATATAATCAAAGAAGACAATAAATATAATGAAATTAAATAATCATGCCACTTGATATCATTATTTTAATTATTATGTTTTTATCTTATTAGTAAGCCAAGTTGGAATATATTTCTAATCCACTCTCTCGACATGAATTAGAATGCCCTAAGACATGCAATTAAAGTACTAATTCTCAACTCTCGTTAATGAACTAGTTGATTTTAATTACACATTTTAAGATTAATCACCAACCTATAGCAATTATCTCCACATGTGATCTCTCAAACTATGCTTTGATAATGAATTTCCTATTAAATTTTAATAAGACGTTGCTCTCGCTAACTCCCTTATTTATGACCATTATGGTGATTTTCAGAAAAGGAATTGCCATCTAAGGTCTTTTTCCTTAACCTATAATGATACTAATAAAATAATAATAGCAAATTCTACATTCAAATATCAATTAAGTAAATGGAAAATAGTAATTGTTCATATATAATCAAATGACAAAATAAACAATCATAAAAGGTTTACAAGGAAGAAATAAAAAGTAAGAAATAGAAGAAGGGGATCTCTCAACCCTTTTCCCTTCACATAAGATATCTTCTCCCTTGCTTTTTTTCTTCTTCAAGTCATAAAAATTAAAATCAAATTACTAAAGAAAACTATTGTTCTTAAGATCACAAAATTAAAATCCAAAGATTCCTCTCCCTCAATTCTATTCAACTTCATATATATATGCCTCTCTAAAAGATATGACCCTTCAAATATAACTCTTCACGAAAGTTGTCATTGTTGATGAAAAATTGCATCTCTTCACAAATTCAACTCCTCATCCACCTACCATTGTGATCGCGACAAGACACGCCCAGACTTTGGCTTGCTTCGCTTGCTGTCGTGACCTCTCTTGCATTGTCGCGCTCGCGATAATGCCCTTGTAGCTCCACTCCACCTTCTTCTTCTTCTAATTAACTCCTTTAAGCCTTAAATCATTTCCCTTCTAGTACAAAATAAGTAAAACAACCAGAAACACACAAAACACATAAAAGCAACAAAATATAGATAAAATACCAAAATAATAAACACAATACTAAACAAAACTTCACATGAAAACACAATATTTGTGAGCTTTTCAAGCTTATATCAATTCCCCACACTTGAAATTGTGCTTGTCCTCAAGCAAAGCTTCAAGATGCACAAGAAAATATCATAGCTCAAAAATATATAAATAAAACATAGAACATGGAATATGTAGTTCGTCCTTCTTGAGATTCTCAAAAGTTAACACATGCAAGGTTTTTTTAACATATTAATTATTGAGTCAATGTCAACAAATACCAAAACAAAATCTTGGATCCATAAGGTTTAATACTCATGCCCCCAATAAGATAAACAAGAGAATGTAAAGTATATAGATATGAAGTTCTTAAAAAACCTTACCTCTTACAACATGTACTCTAACCTAGCAAGTATTACAAAATGTAGAGTTGTTCTCTCTTAATTTGTGCCTTACATCACTTAAGTGTTTAATGGATTGTGTTTAACTCGTATTTTCTCTTGTACCACCACATACCATAAGCTTGTATTAAATAAAAATCTCCATCACTAGCATAAATTAATGCACAAAATCAAAAGGGTCTTTAAAGGGTTGTAGCTTGGCTTAGGTTAAGGTAGGACAAATTTTGGTTAGGTAGCTCATTTAGGTGGAAAAATATAGCAAGTACTTAAACAAGTAAGACATCGTATTGCAAAAACTAAAGCATGACATCTATCTTTCGTAATGAAATGTCCATATCCCCTTACAACATTCTTCAATTCCCACTAGCTTTCACATCATGCTCAACTTCAACTAGTTGCTTCTCATACTTTTGTTTTCATGCTTTTTAAAGCAAACTAGTGTAGTAGTTTTCTCTTTTTTTTAATCAAAAACTAGTGGCTTTAAACTTCAGGGATAAAAAATGATTCATAAATAATTCATGCTTACAAAATATCAATACTTTATCCTACTCATCAAAGCATTACTACATCTTCCACACAAGGGTTCAAAAAGAAAAGTTTAATTCATTAGAAATTGGCACAGGGCTAAAAATAAGCTCATGAATAAAATGGTTATAGGCTCAAAATGGCTACCTAAAGTCAAAAAGGTAGTTTTTTAAGCAAGCTAAAAGAGGTTACTTCTAATGCCCTTATCATTTCTCATGCATATTATATACTAAATGTAATTTCAAAATTTATCTAACACAAGTTCTAGAGTAATGAATACAAAAGGAATTCTCTCAACAAAAAATTTTTAATGTGTTAAGGCTCAAAAGCTCACCATAGCTATGACAAAACTCTACATCATGTAAAACTCACTATTCTAAAGCACATACTTAAAGAAACTTGGCCTAAAAGAAATGTATACCAAAGTACTTTA
>JBBPFJ010001057.1:0-28451 GCA_037975025.1 Excoecaria agallocha
AGACTAATTAAATTGAAATACATACTTTATTAATCTTATTTGAGGTCAACTGAAAATGATAATGGGGCCCAAAATATAAAAAATTGAAAAAAAGAGCCAATTCATCATCTTTTGCATATTTAAAATGATTGTACATTTTTTTAATTTTTTTATATTTTGGTAAATCTCACGATTGTTTAAAATTTAACTCAAATGAGATTAATAAATTGTACATGTATTTTGATTTTGTAAGTTCTGTTTAAATTGAATTTAATATAAGTGATATGTAAAGTATAAAAAAATTAATATCAAATTTTGAAAGATGATGGCTTGAGAAAAATGTTAAAATCAAGGAACAAATGAGTTTATCCTATAAAATATTATTATGATTGATTTTAATAAATCTTATCTTTTAGATTCTTTTATCTAATACCATCTCTGATTTTTCATTAGTTTATTACTACTTTACTTCAATAATATCTTACTTTATTAATGATAAGAAAAATAATTGAAAAAAAGCTAATCAATTCTTTCTTATTAATTTAGATGGCACTTTTTTCCCAAAAAATTACTTTTAGAATGGGATGGAGGTGATTTACATATACATGTGTTGTAAATAAAGGTGGGCATGAACTGATAAATCGGTCTGAGTAAAAAAATTAATCAGCACATTAATATCCATTTTTTAAAATCATTAACTATTAATCAATTTGTTATCCTCGGTTAATCAGTCCATTGGTTTCAATTTTTTGGTTTGATTAATCAATATTTTTAACCATTAAAATTTATAATATAAAATTATAAAACAATTAAGTAAAATTTAATTCAATTTAAAATGTACAAAGTAATTTAAAATAAAAATTACAAAATAAACATAATTTACTAGCAAAAATTTATGTTTAACAAATTAAAAGCTAATATTATAAAATAGATTTAATATTTATTAAAAATTAATATGCTTAATTTTAAATCAAATAAAATTTTAGATAATATTAAATGTTAAAATATAAACTCTAAAATATTAAAAAATGTAACTAAATGTTATTATATATAACAAAAAGCAATATATATATATAAATTAATTGATTACTACATATAAATATTACTATATAATTAAAGAGAATGAAATAATATAAATTTAGTTTAAAGTATTATATAAATTTTGTAAAAAAATATAAAAAAAATTAAGGTATAAAAATATTATTTTATATAAGTTTTAGAGAAAAATAGAAGAAAAATATAACATTATTAAAATATAAAAAATAATATATATTATATATAAATCGGTTAATAGTAGATTAACGGTTAACTATTACCCAAAAGCCTAAACTATAACAAAAAAACTAAAATGTAAAAATTAAAAATTGTAACACAATCTATCAGATTAATTAATTAAAAAAATCGATTTGATTTTTGGATCGATTTTACGGCTAACCATATTTTCAATTTTTTTCTTACCCACCCTTAGCAGTAGATGGCACTGATTGTGAGAAAACAAAAGTAAATGATAGCCTTAACTAAAATCTTCAATTAATTAAAGTAGGGACAATACACTGTAAAGTAAATAAAATTTGTAATTGTAAGGCCGTTGTTTGGTACAAGTAGAAGGTATTGCCCTACAAGGTTTTAATTGATTTTTTTAGAATTTTTAGGTTTTTTTTCAATAATTTTGCCATAAATAAATCTCCAATTAGTGGTTCAAGATATTTAATTATTGAAGAAAATTCATACCCAACATATATTCCTAACCTCCTTTGAGGACCCATCTTTATGTGTTGTGGTGGAGTAATTGGCACTATACTGCACAACCAAAAATTATAAGATGAGCAATATTTGGTTCTTGACTAAAAGCTAATTGTAATGGGGAGAATTTATGATAACTTGTTGGCCCAATGCGCACAAGTGCTGCTGTATGTAAGACAACATGCCCCAAGCAGAAATGAGGTGTTTTGTTCTCATAAGTAATGATCTATCTATTAACTAGAGGCATTTAATAAATGATTATGCTAAACCATTTTGTGTATAAACATGTGTAATAGGCATTTCAATTGTTATTCCAATTGACATGCAATAATTATTAAAAGCTTGAGACATAAATTCATCAGCCTTATCAAAATGAATTGACATGATCGTCTAATATGAAAACTGTGCTCTTAATCGAATTATTTGAGCAAGTAATCTTGCAAATTCTAGGTTGCGAGTTAATAATAAACACACATGTGAGCATCTTATAGATGCATCAATTAATATCATAAAATACTTAAATGGTCCACATGGTGGATGAATGGACCCATAAATATCACCCTGAATATGTTCTAAGAATACAAGAGATTCGGTTCCAATTTTAATTGGTGATGGTCTAATAATAAATTTTCCTTAAGAATAAGTAACACATGATAATTCTTTGAATTGAAGAATCTTCTGGTTCTTTAATGGATATCAATATGAATTCTTAATAATTTTACGCATCATTATTGAACTAGGATGGCCTAACTTGTCATGCTAAATTATGAATATTTTTGGATCAGTAAACTTTTGGTTTACTGTAGCATATATCTCAATTATACTAATTTTTGTATAATATAAGCCAGAAGAGAATGTTGGCAATCTTTCTAAAATATATTTATTACCTTATGCATTATTTGTAATATATAAATATTCAAAATTGTTCTCTTTTTTAGTCTCAACATGATATCCATTGGAACGTATATCTTTAAAACGTAACAAATTTTGTTGAGATTTTGAAGAAAATGATGCATCATTTATGGTAAGTTTTGTTCCTTCAGGTAATAATATAGTAGCACTTCCAGAGCCTTTAATTAAATTTGTATTATCCAATATAATATTAACATTAGCATTTTTCAATATCAAATGATAGAAATATTTTTTTTTATTTTTGAGTATGGTATGTGTTGTAGCATTGTTAACAAAGTAGATATCTACATTATTGAGTATGGGCCCAAATAAAGAATGTGAAACGGGCCCAAATAAAGAATGTGAAACATCCATTTCTTTATTGAAAATAAATGAAAAAAATAACAAATAATTAGAATATGGAAAATATTTAAATGTATATAACTACTCAAATAAGGGAAAAACTTTTAAAAAAACTTAAATAAAATAAAAAAACACAATATTGAAATACAGAAATAAGATAATAATTTAAAACTTTCTTATCTTTTATTTTTTCCATTATTCTTCACGACTCTTGGAAAAATCTGAAGCATCCAAATGAGTAATATTCGCAAGATCTCCAAAACCAACATCATCATTATATGCCAAATTTGCGTCAACATCATCATTTTGGTCAATTGAATTTGTTTCCATATTTTTTCATTTTCTTTTAATGAAGGCTTGATAAAGTTTAACAAGATGGTCATCAGTCCAACAAGTACGGGACCAATGCCCTTGCATTCCAAATCAAAAACATTAATTTTCTTTTGTTTTTGAGGAGTTATTATGGTCGAACTTATTTTTCCCTTTTTTTCCATTATTGTTCCACTTTAAGTGGTGGAAAAAGTTATTATCATTATTGCCACTATAATGACGGTAATTATTTCATCCTCTTGCTCTACCGCGACTATGATCACGACCACGACCACGGCCATATGATTGTGTATTGCTACATTCACTCCAGGGAATGGAGCAGATCCTGTAGGATGAGTCTCATGATTTTTCATTAATAGCTCATTATTTTATTCAGCTACAAGTAAGCATGAAATTAATTCAAAATACTTTTTGAAACCCTTTTCTCTATATTGTTGCTGTAGGAGCACATTTGAAGCATGAAAATTTGAAAAGGTTTTCTCTAATAAGTCCTCATTAATAATTTTTTCACCACATAACTTTAACTGAGAACTAATTCTATAAATAGCATAATTATATTCACTTACAACTTTAAAATCTTGAAATTGTAAGTTCATTAATTCATAACGAGCTTTAGGTAATATTACCTTTTGTTTGTGGTCATATCACTCTTTTAAATTATTTCACAATTCAAGTGGATCATTCACTATTAGATATTCAGCTTTTAACCCCTCATAGAGATGATGATAAAGAAATATCATCGCCCTTACTTTGATTTGGTTGGATTCTTTATTTCCAACTAAAATTGTATTTCCAAGCCCTTTAGCATCAAGATGAATTTTAGCATCGAGAACCCTTGGCAAATAATTTTTGTCAGTTATGTCAAGAGCTTCAAACTCAAGTTTAGTAATATTTGACATAATTTAATTGGAAAGAAATAAGGAAAATATTTTACTATGAATCGTGGAGCGAATTTATGCTGATAACGTTTTATAAAATACGAAAACTATATAAAATATGATAAGAACAAAATATAAGAAAAAAGAGAATAGAATGAGTTTAGAGAGAAATAGAAAGAAAATATGTATTCTCTTATTATCTCTTTCTTGTATATATTTCATGGAAGAAATCTCTATTTATAGGCTTATGGATATAGGTTACATAAGTATACATAAATACATGAGTTATAAACAATTAATAAGTTGGAAGTTTTAAGTTATAAAATAGGAGTTTAAACTTTATTTATGGACATTCATAATATATATATATATATATATATATATATATATATATATATATATATATATATATATATATATATATATATATATATAAAGCTCTTAAATCCACTGCACTCATTTTTAATTTACACACTCTTCACTCTTTCATTCTCAATTACATCAACATTTCCATTCCACTATTCCTTTCCATTCTACAAATTTTCCTTTCCATTTCTATATCTAATTCTAGATAAAGAAATTTTTTTCTCCAATTTTTTTGAAAAAATTGTGTGAAGTTAAAGAATATGTAATATTATGTGGGTAGGGCTGGCAAAATTAGCCCAAATCTAAAATTCTGCCCAAATAAAATGATTCAAACCTAACCCAACCCAAAAAAATTCCCATTGGACCAACCCAAAAATGATCCACTAAATATGTGACCTATTTGAATCTTGCCCATAATGCCCAACGAATCTCACTATGATGCCCATTGGGCCAATAAAAAATAACCTGTTTGTGTTATCATATTTTTTACTGCAGTAATTTTAATATTACATTATATTGATGGTTAATTTTATGAAAAATGTGATCAAATTGATTGATCAACATCTGGGATACATGTGATCCATCTGTGCCACAATATGATCCTTATGGGCCACCTGATCCATCTCAGGCCCACCGAGGTCCAAAAAAATTTATTTCACCATTATAAAGTATAATTTATGACGAGTCTGGTGGTATAATTTGATCTGAAATTGAGATTAAATAATTCTTAAAAAATTAAAAATAAAAATAAATCACGGAACCAAAAAGGGATCAAACTAACATTGACCAGATTGAAAATATTTCACGGACTTCCAAAAATTATTTCGAATATATAAAACATCTTAAAATAATCAATATTAATTTCCATAAGTGAAAATTAAAATTTTGGACACTTTTGAAATTTAAGATTTTTGGATAAGTTGAAAATATTTCGGTCCTTAAAACCTATCGATATGAACTTCAATTGACTCAAAATTTTAAAAGTATCTTAATTATAATATTTAGAAATTTTTTGAATAATTTTGGTGAAAAAATAAAATAAGGATGAATAAACAAATAAAAAATGAATCAACATGCATTAAACCCATGGGTTGGCCCAAATCCTTCTAACCCATTTGAGCATTGGTCTATTTATTACTCATATCTTTTGACCCATTTATGACCCATCAATTTATAATCTGCCCATTTATGGCCCAACACAAATCCCTCTAGTCTGCCCATTTGCCACATCTATATATGGGTTAGTATAATTTAATTTTTTAAGCAAAATTTATATTATTATTAACCTTATTTTCTCTCTTAATTTGTAGATAGAAGTATATATAATTACAGCATAAGATTATTGTCAAAAACATCAAAGATAAGTTATTATTATTTTTTTTATTTTTAAAAAATAGTTTAGCTTATGTCGAGATAATTAGTTTTTGTACTATTTGATTTAATTGATTGATTAATTTTTTATATATAAAACTATTTTAGTTGGTTCAAAAAGATAAAATGTTGAAAAGAAAAAGAACTTATTAATTTTTGGTAAGTGTTATGTGACTTTGTTAAAAAAATCATCTTTGAATAATTAAAAATCAAAAACAAATTTAAAATTTAAGGAATAATTAATGTAAGATATATATATATATATATATATAGAGAGAGAGAGAGAGAGAGAGAGAGAGACACTAGAGGTGAGCATGAAATACTAATGACTGAAATTTTTGTGTGTATAATAATAATAATAATAATAATAAAATTTCACACACACAAAAATTTCAGTCATTAGTATTTATAAAATTAATTTTATGTAAGTAATTAAAAATTTATAATTGATACAATATTATTATATTTAAATATTGATAAAGTTAACGCAATTAACATAATAATAACTAATAAATTACTATTTATTACACTTCTGCAAATGTTCTGTTTCAATGAATCTTGCTTCCATTTTCTTTGGCTCTTTCAACAACTATAGTTAAAATGTCAACTAACAATTAGAGACAAAAGTAAAGATATGAAGTATAAATGCATGCTAGATCATTTGTTTGTGCTCGTTTCCAATGGAACCTACCCGGATTCAAACTTTAAATTAACAATTAAGGTACAGTGCTTATGTCATGGATAACGCAGAACAGTGTTGTGTGTTCAATAAGGATGCATCACGTGGAAGAGAGAGACAGGCCCGGTATGCAGCGTTGGATAATACAACTACTCGCTGCATCCTCAGAAGAGTGGGGTCCACACGTCTACACACAATTCAAACCTATAACGCTGCAAAACATTACGTTTTTGTAAAAATACCCCAACCATTTTAAATAAAATATGGCACATTCCTATAATCTAATATTTTTTTTAAATATTATTTAAAAAAATCCCCTATTCCTAATATGTACATATCTTTAAAAAATCTATATATAATGTTATACTATTTATAAAAAAAATTATTGCATAAAATGATAAAAAAATAAATTATTGCATAAAATGATAAAATATATTAATTAGTCATATGATTTCCAACCTTATTTGACTGCGCGTTCATGAAAAACATAAGCCATTGACAAATCAAATCATTCAACTCAGTACAAGTTTTCAAAAGGAAAGTGATGGTGAAATTATTGGGCAAAAAGCAGTTACGAAGCATGTCTTCAGAGTCATAGCCTTTTGGGTGTATTTTTGTCGCCAAAGCTTAAATGTGAATAAAATTTTTACTAAAATGAATACTTAATTATAAACTGAGAAAGTATATGCATTACCTACCAGTTGCAAGTAGGCCGCGTTAATAAGCTTTAGGTTTGTTGTATTAATTTAATAACTAGAGCTGTGGAGTTTTAAATTTTCCAGAAAAAATCATATATAGAAATAAAAATAAAAATACAAACAAAAATATTATATTTAAAAATAAAGTATAAAGTAACATACTTCTTCTTTCTCATTCTGTTATTACTTTCTTCTCCTTTCCTATTCTGTTATTATATCTCTTTTATTTTCTTTTTTTTTTCAATAGAGAGAAAAATGAAAAAAAAAATTGAATTCAAAAACTTCTGCTATATTAAATACATTAATACTATTGAAATATTAAATACAGATTACATATTTTTCTTTTTGGAAATTTTTATTTTTTATTTTTCTTCTAAAAAATAGAAATAGCACATGAACTAAATTTGAAGAAATCATAGTAAAAATTTTATATATCTAAATTGACAAAAAAGAAGTAGCAGGACAATTTAGATAACGTTAAAAAGATAAAGAGTGTTCAAAAGCCATAGCATGTACTAAATTCAAAAGCTAAAATTTTAAGAGGCCACAACTTATCCCTATAAAAAATAAATTTCTTTTCTCTTCCATAGTAAGGAATTAACATTTTATTTGGTTACTAATTTGTATAACAGGAAGGAAAATTTGAATAAAATAAGCTTTTAAAGTATTAAAATTAGTATATATTTGTCTTTTAAATATATTTTTGAACCAAATTCATTATTAAATTATTAAAAATAGTAAATATTTTCCTTTAAGTATATTCTTAGGCTAAAATTGCCCATTCAATTATATGTAGAGCTTAAATTTGCTTAGATAACGTTAAAAAGATAAAATAAGATTCGTATTCAAGAGTTATAAGCATGTACTAAATTCAAAAGCTAAAATTTAAAGGGGTCACAACTTATCTCTCTGAAAAATATTTTTTCCTTTTTCTTCCATTATAAGGAATTAACATCTTGTTTGGTTGCTAATTTGTATAAAAGAAAGGAAAGTTTGTATAAAAGAAGCTTTTAAAGTATTAAAATTAGTATATATTTGCCTTTTAAATATATTTTAATTTGAAGAAAATTTATTATTAAAGTATTAAAAATAGTAAATATTTACCTTTAAGTATATTCTTGGGCCAAAATTGCCCCTTCAATTATATATGGAGCTTAAATTTGCTTAAATAATGTTAAAAATATAAGATAAAAATTTGTGTTAAAAAGTCATAGCATGTACTAAATTTAAAAGCTAAAATTTAAGGGCCACAGCTTATCTTTCTAAAAAATATCTTTTCCTTTCTCTTTCGATTGTAACATCTTATTTGGTTACTAATTTATATAAAAGAAAGAAAATTTTGTATAAAAGACAGGAAAAAATATATAAATTTACTTTTCAAGTACTAAAATTAGTATATACTTATCTTTTAAATATATTTTTGAAGCAAATTTATTATTAGGCCTGGTAAAATTGGTCTAAACCTAAAATCCCGCCTACACCCAAAAAAAATCCAAACCCAACCTAAATCCAAAAAATGCCCATTGGGCCCACTCAAAAGCTGTCCATAATTTTTTCAACCCCTATGGGTCAGGAAGCAGATGCCCAATAGGCATCTTCTTAATTCTCCACCTCACCCAAAAGGCTCTGTCTCCTACTTCACTTCTCCATCTTCTACACTAGAAAAAACTCATCTCTGGATGGAATAATTTTTATGAAATGGGTTAATCAGGATCCAGATACATTTGTACTTGGAAACTTAAATAACTAGAAGTTGATTTAGAGTTGATGTGGTTAATATAGGGTTTCTAATTGGGAAATTTTAAGCTTGAATTTATGAAATTTGGTATAACCTGATTAACCAGATTAGCAATTCTTAGCTTGTATTTATCATATTTATGTTAGTTGATGTGCATCTCGAGATATCTATATTCTATACTGCTCGTGTTGCCAAATGCCAATGGTTTTGTTTTAGACTATGTCATCCCATGATTTACTAGCTTGTATGCCAACTTCATCATAGGAGAAACATGGCCTTGTGCTGGGTATGATAGGAGTACAAGATAAGGTATTTTATCCATCATCAAATCACTATATTAACAGAGCTTTGCTTCACTTTCCTTTCAATATATATATATATATATATATATATAATTCTGATGATTCTTTTTCATTGTAATTGTAACTTTATTGGTCTTAGTCTTTGGTTTTTGTGGTTTTTCTAGTTTAATTAAGGTATCTAATAGCCTGCTTCTACCACCCTTTATTATCATTCAATCTTCTATTTACTTCTGTATTTTAAACCAAATTTCATGCAATTTGTTTCCATTTATATATAAGTAATAACATGTTCAACTGTATCTTAATTATCTCATAATATATTTGCTGATCTCTATGTTACATTTGCCAAGAGAAAAACAAGAGAATAAGAGCTTTGTTTTTAAGTTTTTTGAGAGAGAAAAAATGAGCATACTTTCATTAGTAACAGGAGAAAAAAAGGTGTTGATTTCTTTTGGTTTTTGTCTTTATTTTGCATTAAATTCTTTCCCTGAAAATGGATTTCTATTTGGAAAATAATTAATAAAGAGAAGAATTTATAACTAACAAATTAGTACAATTGTAGATTCTTTCATTTTTGATCTTATACTCCATTTGTCCTCTATCAAATGTTAGTCAAAAATCATTATTTAAATTTTATGATGAAAGTAACAACTTCTTGAGTTATGTAAATATAAAGTTTAGTTTATTTATTATTACTAATGATATGAGCACAATCAAGCACAATGGCAGCAAAAGAGATGAATTAGAACATCTATAAGGACAATAACAAGAGCAAGGTCAAAAAAAGCTTAAAGAAATCCTACAAGTATTCATAAGACCTTATGTGGAGAGAAAGCCTAAGTCTTTATGTTGTACTAGTTCTTTTGGTACCTAAAAAGGATGGAACCATGTGTATGTGTGTTGATTGTTGACTAGTTAACAAAATCACTGTAAAGTATCGCCATCCCATTTCTAGGTTAGATGATATACTTGAAGAGTTAAATGGTGTTATAATATTCACTAAAATTGACTTAAAAAGTGGTTATCATCAAATTAGGATGAAGTTAGGTGATGAATGAAAAACTGCTTTTAAAACAAAGTATGATTTGTATGAATGGTTGGTTATGCCTTTTGGTTTAACTAAACATTTATGAGACTCGTGAACCATATTTTGCTTGAATTCTTAGGTAAATTTATTGTTATGTATTTTGATAATATCTTAATCTACAGAAAAAACATAGATGAATAGTTAAGGCATCTTGAACTTGTGTTGATAGCATTGTTTTCTTACGATTTTTTGTTTGTACCTATGGTGTTGAGGTAGAAAATGAAAAGTTTAAGGCTATTCGAGAATGGCCAACACCTAAGAATGCAAGTGAGGTGAGGAGCTTTCATGGTTTAGCAAGCTTTTATCGGATATTTGTTAAAGATTTTTCTATTATTGCTACACCTCTAAATGAAATCATTAAAAAGTATGTTGGTTTTAAATGGGGTAAAGAATAGGAAGATGTTTTTAATGTTTTGAATGATAAATTGTGTATTGCTCCTGTTTTGAAATTACTTGATTTTTTTAAAACTTTTAGGGTTGAATGTGATGTTTTTTGGGATTGCTATAGGTGTTGTTTTGACGTAGAAAAATTATCCAATAGCATACTTTGTGAGAATTTGAGTGGAGCACAACTAAATTACTCTACCTATGACAAAGAGTTCTATACATTGGTGAGAGCTCTTGAGGTTTGGGAACACTACCTTTTGCCTAAAAAATTTGTGATTCACATAGATCACCAGTCTATTAAATATCTGAAGGGATAAGGTAAGTTGAATAGAAGGCATGGTAAGTGGGTAGAGTACCTTGATACTTTTTCATATGTGATCAAGTATAAGCAAGGTAATAAGAATGTTGTTGCTAATACACTTTATAGGAGATATGCATTGATTTCTATGCTTATTTCTAAATTGTTAGGTTTTGAGCATTTGAAAGAAATGTATGATCATGATTCTGATTTTTGTGTAGTGTATAAGGCATATGAACATTTTGCATTTAATAAGTTCTATAGACATTATGGGTTTCTTTTTAGAGCAAAATAATTGTGTATACCTGCATGTTCTATTAAAGAGTTGCTTTGAAAGAATCGCATATTGGGAGATTGATGGGGCACTTTGGTGTGCAAAATACCTTAGACACACTTAATGAACATTTTTATTGGCCTAATATATGAAAACATGTTGAAAATATGTGTGCTCATTGTTTTGCATGTGAACAGGCTAAGTTTAAGCCTTTAAATCAAGGTTTGTATACTCCTTTGCTTGTTCCTATTGAACCTTAGACTAACATTTTTATGGACTTCATTGTAAGTTTACCTAGGATAAAAAAAGGGGGAGGGATAGTGTGTTTATTATAGTGGACCGATTTAGTAAAATGATGCATTTCATTACTTGTCATAAAACTGATTATGCAACAAACATAACTGATTTGCCAAGTGAAGTCTGAACTTGATGCAAGAGAAGATGGACCATTTAAAGTTTTGGAACAAATAAATGACAATGCATACAAAATTGATTTGCCAAGTGAATATGTGTAAGTGTAACTTTTAATGTGATTCAGATTCGAGAACAAATCCTTTCGAAGGGGGGATGATATAAGCACAACCGAGCATAATGGCAACAAAAGAGATGAACTGGCCACGTAGGGAAAATTGTAGACAAAATTCATATTCCCGACGGAATAAATAATCCGTCGTAAATAAAGGAGGGAAATTATTCTGCCAAAATCTCCGGACGAAATTTAGCGACGGATATAAAAAATTTCGTCGTTAAATTGGCGCCAATTTTCGTGCCTGAAATAGGCAACGAAATTTACCGACGGAATATTATTTCAGTAGGTAATTTACCGATGGAATATTAATTTCATCGGTAATTTACCGACGAAAAAAATATTCCGTAGGTAATTTACCTACGGAAAAAATATCCCGTAGGTAAATACTGATGTAAATAATATTTCATAGGTATTTACCTACGAAAATAATATTCCGTCGATATTTACTGACGAAAATAATATTCCGTCGGTAAATTACCGACGGAAATTATTTTTCGTCGGTATTTACCTACAGAAATAATATTCCGTCAGTATTTACCTATGGAAATATGATTCCGTAGGTAATTTGCCGACGGAAAAAATATTTCGTCGGTAATTTTCATAAAAGTCAATTATTGTTATAAATAATAATTGTTATATTTTTTTTAACAATTTTATTTTTTAAAAAAAATAATATATAAATTTTGATTATTTCATAAAATTATTAAGTTAATAATGATTTATAAATAGTACTATGTGTAAATTTGATTATTTCATTAATTACATTTAATTAATTTAGTTTATTTTAGAATATATCTTTTTATATCCGCATTTTATTTATTCGTGATTAGATCTATACAATGGAACAACATTGAACCTAAAGATATCTAATGTTTTCTTAACATTTGTACAAAAAATGTATTTATTTATGGCGTTCATCAATTTATTAATATAAATGAAAATTACTAAACTAACTAAATAGGTTTTAAAAAAACAGACTTCTCCATCGTAAAGTTTCAAGAAGTGAAGATTTTTCTCGTTATTATCATTTTAAGCTCTTGAGGTATGTCAATGTTCTTGACATGATTTTAGGTCAAAGACATTAGAGGTTATATCTTATCCTCAGAAAAATCTAATTTGTACTTAATTATCTTCAACTTGCCAGGATATAGGACTATATTATAATTTATTTTATGTCGTATAAAGAAAATAAAGTATGTAATTAGTTTATGTTGATTCTTTAGGGCCTTTTTTGACATTAGAGGTTGTGTTGCTTATTCTAAATTATATTTGTTCTTGTATCGGTAAACTTTTACATTTTTCAATATATTAGAATATTTTGAAAAAAAAAATTCAGTGATAAATTTGTACCAATAGAAAAATTTTGAAGAGAAATTTTGTACTTATTTCAATTTTTTTATGTGAATAAAGTTTTACAAATTATTATAATTTTAACTTTATTGAATCAAATTTCTCACTACAATTCTAGCTCCGGTGTTGCTTATGTGAAAACCCAAATCCAAACCCGAGACAGAGAAGTTCTAAGTGTCCCTTATTTTTTCTTCAAGAGTGAAGACATTCTCTAGCAATTGCATGTGCATGCTTCAGTCGAGTCAAGTCACTAACACTTACCTTATTCTGACATCAATGGAGGTGAATGGCAAGTTAGTAGAGTCATATTAATTAGTAATAATATAATTATGCAGAAAATCATTTATTTATTTGGAAAAAGAAAAAAAATTTGGCCAACTATGGAATCGGAGATAGAAATACATAAGTTTTATATTTTAGCATATTATTTCATAAATTAAATTAAAATTATGTTATATATAAATATTTTGCTCAATTATTGAGGCAATACAAGCTTATTGGACAAAGGCCCCACATTAATTCAAGAAGAAAAAGAAATTATAGCTTTATTATTTATTAAATTATCCTTTTGAGACAAGAAGGGATTCTCTAGTTTTTACTCTCTCTCTTTATAGCATAATTTAGATACATAAATTTTTGCATCCTAATGTGGTTAATTGTATGGTTTTCTTTAATTGTATAGATACAAACTTCTCACATCACGGAAGAAGGCACCGGCCCTTTACTAAGACATACCTTTTCAGTCTTTTATTTTATCTTTCTCTTTGCTTTTTCTTTGTCTTTCCCCCGTTCTTAACCCTAAAAGCAAAAACAAATTGATACACTCCATGGGTTTTTGTCATGCTTGATTAGATCTACTTCACAGTTCTTTTAGGTTTTCCTCTTGAGTTTTTCTCCTTTATATTTGTTTTTGGCTATTCCCGTTCTCCCTTATGATCATTTCACTCTTTGCACTTAGATGGAGATTTATGAGTGAGCTTGGGTTTTTGCTAAAAAACCTGCATTTTGTTTCAGATCCAAGCTTGATCTTCTGAATTTGAGTGTAAATGTTTTGGCTTTGACAGTTCTGCTCATTTTTTCAGCTTGTAAGTGCTTTTCCTATATTTTTTTCTTTTGAGCTTCCGTTTTAGAGTGTCCTTACCTGTATAGTACTCTGTTTTTACGTCATATTACTCTGTTTTTTCTTTCTTGTTTAAAGGTGGGAAATTTAGATCGGTGCCTTCATCTCACCTGCAAAAGATTTTGCAGCGTCACCTTCGGTAAGCTTGTTTTCATCTCACCTACGAAAGAGAAGGATTATATTGTGGATTTCGATATTAGCATTAATACCGTTGCTAGACTTCTTAACCTTGGGTAAGCTGTTTACTCCTTATGGATCGGGATTCTCATCATTTTATTTTGATTTGTTTTTTATTTTATTTGTTTCCGTTGCTTCTTTTCTCATGGTCACCGAAAATGACATATGGAATCTATGAACTGTTTACTCCATATGATTTTATTTGTTTTTATTTGTTTTTTATTTATTTGTTTTCGTTGCTTCTTTTCTCATGGTCACCGAAAATGATTTGTTCCCTATCTTTTTAATCTTCCTTATCTAATTTTTTCATTTTTTAATTATCTATTTTTGTTTAGTGGGTTTAGTTTTTTTACCAATGATAGGATGAATGATGTTATGCTATCCGAGTTGGCAATTATATATATATATTGTGGGGCTCTGAATATCGATGGGTCTCTTGTTTAGCTGCTCTTCCCAAGTGTTTGGTTGTATCCTGAGTTTGCTGTATCCCAAGTGTTTGCTATATCCTGAGTTATTGCTTTTCCTTTGTTGGCTTCAACATTTTTTCCTTACAGTGTTGCCTTAGTCACGAATTTGGTTATATGGATTTTGTTGTTGCTGGGTTCTTTTATTTTCGAATGTTGTGGGGCTTGATGTCAAATGGCCCCACCAACATTAAATATCGGCTATGTGGCCTACTGTGATTCTCTTGAAAATTAAGAAAACAAAACCATGAGAAGAGTTTAAGTACAATTGTACAAGGAACACTCATAAAGTCTTAAGTCAACATTTCTTGGCTGCTTCATCATTGACCAGTTGCTCATTAGCCCCAACACGAGCCATACTTTATTTTCGTTCAGTTTTTGTCTTAACCAGGTTTAAGCCATGAAGCCTTAATTGAGTCATAATATTTGTATTTTCCTTCCAACTGCTAAAAAACACTTACTGTGGAATGCTTAATTTTTTTAATTATGTGCCACTTATTTTTATAATTCTCACTTTAACTATTTTCAAACTATCACCACAAAAATAAAAAATTTAACAGGTTAAATTTTAATGCGATTCCTTGAAATGCATTTAGGTAATATTCTTTTTCCGATAGGATATAGCTAAACTATTTTTTTGAACCGTCAATTAGTTAATCGTGAATATATTTCGGTCAACAGTCGTGAAACTCAGTGCTGGATTTTCTATCCATTTTTCATGTATGCCTAAATATTGGATGGACTTTTTACTATATGCTATGTACAGTTTTGTGATCCCTGTATTTCCTAAATATTGGCTATTTGTACTCCTCCAGAATATTTACCAAAGGTTTGCTTCTTATAAGGGCCCTGAAGATTTTTGGCAGGATGTGAGGTATGACCTACTGCACATGTCCATTTTATATATTTATGCTGCCAGGTGTGGACATTTTTAAAAATTCATAATTCACGTTGCATTTTATATACTTAATAATGAACAAGATTTGGAATCAAAGTGGACATAATGTTTTTTTTATAGATCTGTTGAAATAGGACTTGATTCTTTAAAATTATATGTTTGTTTTGGTTTTTGATTGCATTTTACTGGTGAAAGGAGGAGGAAGGAGAAGGGATCTGAAAATAGAAATCGATCTACAACAATTTTCCTCTTCTAACTGGATTTTTATATCCATTTGGAGGTATGTTTAGTTTAGCTATATTTGATTCTTCTACTTTGATTTGTTCCAAAGATACGTTGCAGCTTGAGTTTTCTTAGTTCTGATCCTTTTTCTTCTTTAAAATATATATATATATATATCTACCGTTGGTCTTCGCCTCCCTCTCTCTGTCATTTTCATTTTCTTTCTTTGAAGTTATATAAAAATGATAGTTAAGCACTTTCAATTTCAAATTTGTAGTGAGCTGTCATTAGATAGTTAAGCACGCATGAGTTGTGTAAAAGTTATAAATGTTGGACAGAATTCTGATAGCATGAAACTTGAGACATGTATTAACAAATGTGGGTAATTTGTACATACTAGTGATAAATTAATGTAATAATATATCCTTCAGAATTTGATAAAATTTTCTATATACAATAGGTAGCAGAAAATCAGCAGAAATTAGAAATTTAAAAAATATAAATTTATGATGTATCAGAAAATCAACAGAAATTATGACACAACCAGTGTGTGTGATACCTATCATCTAATCTAAGTATTTTGAAGGTACCTTTATTGGTTTTATATTTTTCTCATTTATTTTATTAGGGTATGCATCGTAACTCTAGATATATACTTTATTTTTTAATGCCTAAAATATGGATATTTATTATAGGTTGGTCCCGTCTGAATTGTGCTCTCGTAGCATCTCCTCTAAATTCAAGGAAAAAATTGAATTTAACGGTTATTTATGGAAAAATCTCTCCCAGGAGATAAAAGATCTCTATTATCAGGAATTTGAGGTACATGTAGACTTTAATTAGTTTATTATTGTTGTATATAAATACTTATAATTTTTTTTTCAGAAAGAATTTTTTTGGGATTCAAAATTTGATGTTTTTATTTACAACGTATGGGAGAGTCGAGCTCATGCACGATACAGAGATTTTATTAGTTTCTATAAACTGAGCGGTGAACGACCTCATTTTATATCTGAAGAAATATGGGATAATTGGCGGAATTATTGGTCAACGCCCGAGGCTAAATCCATTTCTGAGCAAAATTCAAGTAACGGAAGTGGAGGACCAGAGGGGGAGAGTCTATCTGTGCACATTGGTGGATCTATGACCCACAAGGACCATGCAAAGAAAATTGTAAGTATTGAAACTTCACATTTATATTTTGAATTTTGTGCTTTTGATGGATCTTGCCATTCTTTTAGAAGCACTTTGTTTAATTCTATTAGATTATATGTCTTGTTACTATGTATGTCTTGTTATTGCCATATTTTGTGATTATGAATGAAGTTATGGAGGTGGAGGACCTTGATTGGGAGTGTAAAATTTGTTGTTTACAGGTTTGAAAAGCATGATTTTTAAGTTGTTATGCTGCCAAAAATTTTACCAAATGAATAGTAAATTAGCATCACTTAAATAATAAATAAAATAAATTTTGAGATTTTGTCAAAATATAGCCAAAATATAGCAACGAAAAATTTTATCCATCGCCAAATTTTCCTACGGATTGTCTATTTCCGTCGGTACATTTAGCCACCGAAAATATCATACCGTAGTAAAATATTGCCGATGGAAAACTTTTTCGTCGGCAAATTTACCTACAAAATAAGTTTTCCATTTACCTACGGAATAGTTATTTCCATCGGAAAATTTACCTATGGAATAGATATTTCCGTCGGAAAATTTACCTACGAGAATAGATATTTTCGTCGGCAAATTTACCTACGAAATATATGTACCATAGGAAATATTGCCTACGAAATGGTTTTCCGTCGGTAAAAAAAAGCCAACGACAACAATAATTGGTCTTCATTTAGCGACGGAATTACCGATGGTATTTCCGTCGGTAAAAGTGCCTACAACCATATCTCCTTCGCCAATTTCCGTCGCTAATTTTCGTCAACATTTTTTTCCCTACGGAATTTCACTCAATTTCGTTGGGAATTTTCGTCGGTATATTAGATTTTTCTTATAGTGTTATGGCCGAGATTGAATCTACATTCATTACTTCATTTTCTTAAGATAAATATGCATATTTATCACTAGCTTTTAGGATTATTTTTGGATTGTATTTATCTTCATTTATTTATGTAATTAGTTCATATTGTGGCCAAATACATGTAGATAAATGTTAGGAATTATTATTTTTATTTATTTTATTATTTATATCTTAGAGTTAGTGTTTGATTGTAACTCCTCTAGGGAGGGGCGGCTACCTAGCCTATTTAAAGGGTTGAATTCTTCATTTGTAACCCACTTGATTTTTAATTAATGAGATTTTCTTTGGCTTGGTTGAATTTGTGAGAGTTAATTTATTATTGCTTCTTGCTATTGCATGAAGAATTAGACTTGGACTATTTGCATGATTAATGTATGCTTAATTCTTCATCTTTTTATTTTCTAAATCAATTTATTATAAGCATTTCCATTCAATCTTGTTTAGGGATTATTTAGATTAGAGATTTATTATCATGTTTATGTTCAATATTCATGGTATGTTGGCATTCTAGTTTGGTATATAGGCTGGGGGTTCCGCATCAATTGGTATCAGAGTATATGCTAAGGAGTAAATTCTTAAATATCCTTTAATCTTGAGCTTTATTTTTTTTGGTCAAATAAGATCTTGCATCTAGTTCCTTATTTGGCTCTTGATTACCTATCTTTAAGTATTTGATAATTAGTTTGCTTAATTAAAGCTATAAAAATATAAAGAGAAAAAAATCAATTAGAAACAACCTTGTTATCAATTCGGGTTTAATATCTTGTTAAGTTCATATTTTGATCAATTGGTGAATCTTTTATTCTTGTTGACTCTAAATTTTTCATTGAATATATCAAGCATATAATTTGCAATCTTTGAGTGGTTTGATCTTTGTTTAGATATAATGTTGATTTACAAAGTGTCCTACACCACTTGAAGTAAATTTTAATCAATCAAGCAAGAATTGGAGTTAGAACTTTCACAATTGGTTTGATTTATTCAAGAGCAGGTTAGTACTCCTAATTTTGTATTTGGGTTGTGTTTATTGCATGCTTTCTTTGATTTCTTTTTGTTGAGTATTACATCAAATCTATTTTAATTAATCATTAGGTTTAGTTAAACATCGCATTTAAGTGCATCTGTCTTATCCATTTTCTTCATTCGAAGTTTTTAATTTGTATGTCTAAGATATTTTTGGTACCAATTACACTAGTTTAACATATTGCAAATTTTTGAACATCTATATAAACTATAGTGCATGAAATTTACATCTTGTGTGTTAATTTCTACCTTCGTTCAAATTAGTCAATTTGCCTCTAGAATTGGTACCTTTGCTATTATTGTTAGGTTTTTCATTGTTCCCTTAATCAAATTACTTAATTGTGTATATTTCTTTGGATTTGTTTCTAAAGTACAATTGTGAGATATCAATTTGTGAGTTAAGAGACAAACATGTAAGGTTGAGTGAATTCTTTTCTTTATTTGTTTATTTAAAGTTTAAAGTGTCTTAAATCAATAGTAAAGAGGAAATTGAGATTGTGCCTGATAATAAGTTTATGTACAAAGCTTTTATGGATAGTTTCAAAAAGCTAAATTTCAGGATAGACAGTCTAGAAGATAGCCTTAAAGGTTCTAAGGTTAAGTCTACAAGGGAGAAAGAGGTAGACCAGTTGTACAATGATGATGAGGAAAAAGAGGCTCATTCTTTTCCAAGGAGAATGAGGAGGTATGACAACCGAATTGAGAATAAAGATAACAATTTAAGTGTTATAAAAATGTAGATTGCACCATTCAAAGGAAAAAATGATGTTAATGCCTATCTTGAATGGGAAAGAAAGGTGGAGATGATCTTTACGTGCTACCATTATTTGAAAGAGAAAAAGGTAGAACCTGTTGAAATTGAATTTTCTAATTATGCACTAATTTGGTGGGATGAGTTGTTGAAAAGTAGAAGGATAAATAGGGATCTCCCTGTCACATCATGAGAGGAAATGAAAAGAATCATGAGGAAAAAGTATGTGCCTAGCTACTACCACAGGGAACTCCATAATCAGCTATAAAGACTTACATAAGGATCTAGTTTTATAGAGGAATATTACAAGGAGAAAGAGATGCTCATGATTAAAGCATTTATTGTGGAGGATGAGTATCAAACAATGTCATGCTTTTTAAGAGGTATGAATAGAGAATTTGCTGATATTGTTTAGTTGTAGCATTATGTAGATATGAATGATTTGGTAAATATTTCCATTAAAGTGGAGAGACAAAGAAGTAGGCGTGGTACATCCTAGCCCTATTCTAATTCCAAATGGAATTTAAAGTGGAACAAGGGTGACTCAAATAAGAAATCCATTTATAAGTACTAGTTAAATTCCAAAGAGAAAGTGGTCACTACATAAAAAGTTACTTCTGAAATAACCCTTAAAACTAATAGACAAAGGGAAATTCAATGTTTCAAATGTAAGGGTCGTCATTATGCTAATGATTGTGGAAATAAAAAGACCATGATAATAAAGCGGGATGAAATTATTTCTGAATTTGAATCTAATGATAATTGTGATGATATGCCACCTTTGGAGGATTGTTCTGATATATATAAAAATGTAGAATATCCTATTCAAGGGGAGTCCTTAGTTATACTGCTTGTATTGAATGTAAATGTGAAAGAAGAAGGACTAGAATAAAGGGAAAACATCTTTCACACAGGGTGTTTAATATATGGGAAAGTCTGTAGTATAATAATTCTAAAGGTTGTTATGTTAATGTTGCTAGTACAGTCTTAGTAGATAAATTAAGAATTAAAACTATGAAACGCCCTAATCTATATAGACTTTAATGGTTGAATGATAGTGGGAAAGTTAAGATGATCAAATGTGTAACTATATTATTTTCAATTGGAAAGTAAGAAGATAAGGTCAATTGTGATGTGGTACCTATGCATGCTGGTCATAATTTGCTAGAAAGGCCTCAGCATTTTGATAGGCATGTAGCATATAATGGATTTAAATAGGTACACTTTTGAGTTTAAGGGATGTAAAGACACACTTGCCCCTATGACACCTAAAGATGTATATGCAGATCAAGTAAAGCTGTAATAATCTAAAAAAAGGTAAAGGGAAGTGAGAAATAAAAGAAAAATGAGGGATAAGAGGCCAGTAGTGAAAAGAATAAAATTAAAGGCCCAATGTTGGGTGATTGCACTAGTGAGAGAAAGAAAGAGAGAAGTGCATGAGAGAAAAAGTTATTGTGTGTTGAGGTAAAAGGAGAGCAAAGTGAGTTGAGTGAAAAATTCAGCAAATATTCCTTTTAAACAAAAGAGAAAGAGTTGACCATAACAACTTTAGTACTTTTGAGGTTTAAGGACAATTATTTTTTTGAAACCAACCTTAACCCAAATTTGCCTAGTTTTTTTTCTAAGTTGTTGCTGGATTATAACGATATCTTCCCTGAGGAGATACCACTTGTGTTGCTGCCAATTAAAGGGATTAAACATCGAATTGATTTTGTTCCTAGTGCAAAATTCCAAACCATCCAGCTTATCGAAGCAATCTAGAGGAAACACAGCAGTTGCAAAGACAAAGTGAAGGATTTTTTAGCAGAGGGACACATGAGAGAAAGCCTAAGTCTTTATGCTGTACTAGTTCTTTTGGTACCTAAAAAGGATGGAACCATGTGTATGTGTGTTGTTTGTCGAGCAGTTAACAAAATCACTGTAAAGTATCGTCATCCCATTTCTAGGTTAGATGATATACTTGAAGAGTTAAATGGTGTTATAATATTCACTAAAATTGACTTAAAAAGTGGTTATCATCAAATTAGGATGAAATTAGGTGATGAATGAAAAACTGCCTTTAAAACAAAGTATGGTTTGTATGAATGGTTGGTTATGCCTTTTGATTTAACTAATGCACCTATTACATTTATGAGACTCATGAACCATGTTTTGCTTGAATTCTTAAGTAAATTTGTTGTTATGAATTTTGATAATATCTTAATCTACAGAAAAAACATAGATGAAGAGCTAAGGCATCTTGAACTTGTGTTGATAGCATTGTTTTCTTATGATTTTTTGTTAGTACCTATGGTGTTGAGGTAGAAAATGAAAAGTTTAAGGCTATTCGAGAATGGCCAACACCTAAGAATGCAAGTGAGGTGAGGAGATTTCATGGTTTAGCAAGCTTTTATAGGATATTTGTTAAGGATTTTTCTATTATTGCTGCACCTCAAAATGAAATCATTAAAAAGTATGTTGGTTTTAAATGGGGTAAAGAATAGGAAGATGTTTTTAATGTTTTGAATGATAAATTGTGTACTGGTCCTTTTTTGAAATTACTTTATTTTTTTAAAACTTTTGGGGTTGAATATGATGCTTTTAGGATTGGTATAGGTGTTGTTTTGACGTAGAAAAATCATCCAATAGCATACTTTGTGAGAATTTGAGTGGAGCACAACTGAATTACTCTACCTATGACAAAGAGTTCTATACATTGGTGAGAGCTCTTGAGGTTTGGGAACACTACCGTTTGCCTAAAAAATTTGTGATTCATATAGATCACCAGTCTATTAAATATCTGAAGGGATAAGATAAGTTGAATAGAAGGCATGGTAAGTGGGTAGAGTACCTTGATACTTTTCCATATGTGATCAAGTATAATCAAGGTAATAAGAATGTTGTTGCTGATACACTTTATAAGAGATATGCATTGATTTCTATGCTTAATTGTAAATTGTTAGGTTTTGAGCATTAAAAAGAAATGTATGATCATGATTCTGATTTTTGTGAAGTGTCTAAGGCATTTGAACATTTTTCATTTAATAAATTCTATAGACATGATGGGTTTCTTTTTAGAGGAAAATAATTGTGTATACCTGCATGTTCTATTAGAGAGTTGCTTTGAAAGAATCGCATATTGGGAGATTGATGGGGCACTTTGGTGTGCAAAATACCTTGGACACGCTTAATGAACATTTTTATTGGCCTAATATGTGAAAACATGTTGAAAATTTGTGTGCTCAATGTTTTGCATATGAACAGGCTAAGTTTAAGCCTTTAAATCAAGGTTTGTATACTCCTTTGCTTGTTCCTACTGAACCTTAGACTAATATTTTTATGGACTTCATTGTAAGTTTACCTAGGATAAAAAGGGGGAGGGATAGTGTGTTTATTATAGTGGACCGATTTAGTAAAATGATGCATTTCATTACTTGTCATAAAACTGATTATGCAACAAACATAATTGATTTGTTTTTCAATGAAGTAGTTTGATTGGATGGTATACCCTAAAACTATTATCTCTAATAGAGATTTTAAGTTCATAAGTCACTTTTGGCATGTTCTATGGGGTAAGCTTGGTACTAAACTTGTGTTTTCTACTACTTTTCATCCACAAACTGATGGCTAAACTGAAGTTGTTAATAGAGCTTTAGGAACTATGTTGCGTGCTATAATTGGTAAGAATATTAAAAATTTGGAAGAATGTTTTCCATTTATTAAGTTTGCTTATAATCGTTCAATTCATATTTCTACAAGTTTTTCTCCCTTTGAAATCGTGTATGGTTTTAATCCATTAACTGTTTTTGATTTAATGCCATTACCTTTGAATGAACATTTTAATTTAGATGGTAAGGCTAAAGTTGATTTGGTTAAGATGATACACACAAAAGCACGTGAGTACATTGAGAAGAAGAACATGATGTATGCAAAGCAGGCTAACAAGGGTTGAAGATAAGTGATATTTGAACCAAAAGATTAGGTTTGGATCCACATGTGGAAAGAGAGGTTTCCTAACCAAAAGAAGTCTAAACTTGATGTAAGAGAAGATGGACCATTTAAAGTTTTGGAACAAATAAATGACAATGCATACAAAATTGATTTGCCAAGTGAATATGTGTAAGTGTAACTTTTAATGTGATTCAGATTCGAGAACAAATCCTTTCAAAGGGGGGATGATATAAGCACAATCGAGCGCAATGGCAAAAAAGAGATGAACTAGCACTTCTACAATGACCAATAACAAAAGCAAGGTCAAAAAAGCTTAAAGAAGTCCTACAAGCATTCATGAAACATTATATGGAGAAGATGTAAGTTTCAAAAGAGAAAGAAACTAAATTGGACTATAAAGATAAGTTTAGGCTGAATGGTGCAATGTGCCTTTAAGCTACTTTATTTAGTTTCTATTCTTTATGTAACATGTAATTAAATATATTTGAGCAGTTTATAACCTAAGAAAATGAATTAGGCTTGATTAGAATAGGTTTATTTTATTTCATGTTGGTTTGGGCTTATTTTAATTGTTTAGGGTAATTTAAATGGGTAGGATAAAGTTGGGCTTATCACTTCTAAAGAGTTGGGCCAAAATAACTATTTGAGGCTTAGAATACCTAAGGGGGTCAAATTTTACATGGGAGAGCTGAATTTTAATGGATTTGGATCAAATTTAGTTTTAGGTCTACATTAGTAAACTTAGGATCCTAAATTTTAGGAATGGATTTTCCTTGATAAATACTTATTATTTTGGGATATTATTAAATAGAGTTTGAGGGAGAAATAATAGCTTGAGCATATGCTTTAGGGGCCGGCCGAATTCAACTTATGGCCAAGATTGAGTCTACATTCATTCCTTCATTTTCTTAGCATAAATATGCATATTTTATCACCAGCTTTTATGATTATTTTTGAATTGTATTTATCTTTATTTTTCCAAGTAATTAGTCCATATTGTGACCAAATACATAAAGATAAAGGTTATGAATTATTATTTTTATTTATTTCATTATTTATCTCTTAGAGTTAGCGTTTGATTGTAACTTCTCTAGGGAGGGGCGGCTGCCTAGCCTATTTAAAGGGTTGAATTCTTCATTTGTAACACACTTGATTTTTTATTAATGAGAATTTTCTTTGACTTGGACAAATTCTTCATTTGTAATAAGAAACCTAATGAAACTAGTGTTGAGTTCTTGAAATGGATGAAGATAGATTATATGGTTAGATATTGGATTCTTGGATCTTTATCCAAGGATCTTCCCGAAATTTTTCTTTATTGTTCTACTGCAAAGGTCCTTTAGGATCTGCTAGCTAAGAGGTTTGGTGACAGTAATGGTCCTCGAACTTATTAGATTCAAAGGTAGATAAATGCTATTGAATAAGGCAATGATGATTTGAATTTGTATTATACAAAACTCTCTAGGCTTTGGGATGATCTGAATAGATTGAAGCCTTTGCAATTCTATGATTATAGTAAATGTATTTGTAATGTGAATAGAAAATTGACAGATACGAATTTATTAAACAAGCTTATTTAGTTTCTAATGGGCTCAAATGATACGTATGAAGCAATTAAGAACAAAATTTTGATGCTTGAAACCTTGCCTTGTGTTAACAAGGCTTATTCAATGATTCACACCATAGAGTCACAAAGAAAAGTTCATAAGAAATTTAGAGAGCCATTAGAACATAATTCTATGATGATTAAAGGTTATGATAGATCAAAAACACAAAATAAAAGTAAAGACATTTCTAAAAAGGAGGATAAGTTCTTTGAACATTGCAGAAATATTGGTCATACGTACAAGGAACTCTTGCTTCAAGCTTCATGGCTATCCAGATTGGTGAAAGGATCTAAAAAGAAAAAGGATTTTGCTACTGTAGAGCTCATGTGAACATGGTAGATAATCCTATTGATGTTGAAAATGGTAACATGAATGACAAACAACAATAATGGATTGCTGAGCTAATCAAGCAAGAGATGTCGAAATATATAAAAGGCAAGAAAATGGCATAGAACTATGTTAATTTTGCACAAATTGTAGAATATACAAGTATAGAAAAATCATCATTGTCTAATAGATTAGGGAAACCAAATTTTTGGATAATAGATAAAAGAGCTTCCAATCATATTTATGGTAATTTACAACTTTTTTCATAGTTGTCTGCTCCTTCACTGCAAACTTTTGTTAATTTGCTAGATGGAAGTACTAAACCTGCTACTCAATTGGGTATTATACACTTAAATGCCTTATTAAAACTTTTAGATGTCCTAGACTTACCTACTTTTAACCATAAACTACTTTGTGTAAATAAATTGTTGCAAACCAATTTTGTATTCTCTTTCTTCTTAACTGATATCTGCATTTTGCAGAACTTAAAGAGTGAAAGGGGTCCTTGTATTGAGGTGAATTTCTGGGAGTCTCTATATAATTGACCATATTTCTTTTTCACATGATTTGGTGAATCAGAAGATTGGTTTCGTTTTTAGTTTGTTCACTAAAATTCCTTATAATCCTATTATCAATTGCTCGCTTCAGCCTGGAAGTTTATCTTGTAGTATTCAGATTAAAATTTGTAATAATTCTAACTTTATGAGTAAAGATAGAGATTCTTTCTCTCTTTGGCATTCTCAGTTGGGGCATCTATGTGATTTAATATTGCAGCATTTGTCATTTCCATTACCTAAAACTCACTTATCTGAACCTTGCCTTATATGTCCTTTAGCCAAACAAACCATAGTTCTTTTCCCCAATAAGTTATATATGTACTACACCAGTGTTTGAATTGTTGTACATAGATATTTGGGGCCTATACAAATATGCCACCTTAATAGGGGCCAGTTAATTCCTAACAATTATTGAAGCAGGTGTGTGGGGACATTTCTTATACGGAACAAGAGTCAGACAGTCATTTTATTGAAGCAGTTTATTACCATGGTTCAAAACCAATTCAACACTACTGTGAAAGGCATTAGAAGTGACAATGGTGTTTAATTTCTTAGTACTTCTCCTTAAGAAAAGTTACTGGAGCTTGGCATTGTTAATCAAAGAAGCTGTAATTATGCACCTCGACAAAATGGAGTGGTAGAGAGAAAATATAGGCATATTTTACAAGTTTCTAAAAGCTTGTTATTCCAGTGCTCTGCATCAGTTAAATTATGGAGTGAGGCATTACTACATGCCATATACATTATAAATATATTGCCTAACAAGCTATTGTCATGGAGAATTCCTTTCCAGGTATTATTTAGCAAATCTTTTGGTTATGTGAAGATGAGAATTTTTTGTTGTTTAGCCTATGCTTTGAATACATGGCCTAAAAAGGACCAATTTAGTCTTAAAGTTATTGCTTGCATGTTTTTGGGGAATTGTGCAAGAATAAAGGGATATAAGTTATATGATTTGCAAAGTCACAAGGTGTCCATCAGTAGAGATGTGATTTTTCATGAAAATATTTTCTCTTTTTAGTCCATTACACACTACCAGCTATACCACATTCTTCTGCCTTATCTTCCCTTTTCTCTTCCTATTTTTGTTCCTAATGAAATTGACAGCGGCCCCATCAAATGCATATGTTACTAATTTACTACATGATAAAGTTGACCCAATTCAAGATAAAAGAAGTATTAGATCCAGAAGATCTCTCATTTGGCTTTAATTGCCTACACATGCTTCATCTTATGAGCATCATATTCCTGCTTACCCTTTTACTCTTCATTCTTATTTTTTTTATTAGCATATGGTATTCATGGCCAATCTTTAGCATGTTATTAAGCCTAAGTCTTATCATAAGGCCAAGTCATTTTCATAGTAGGTTATAGCCATGCAAATAGAGCTGGATGCACTAGAAGCTAATCAAACTTGGCAGCTCATTACTCTTTCTAAAGGTAAGAAACCAATCAATTCTAAATGGGTGTATAAGCTTAAGCTAAAACCATATGGCAGTGTAGAGAGATATAAAGCTAGGATCGTAGCTAAAGGTTATAATCAAGTGGAGGGTATGGATCATGTTGATTTTTTCCTTGTAGCCAAAACAATCACAGTGAGGGTTCTCTTTTCTCTTGCTACTTTTAAAGGTTGGCCTCTTTATCATTTGGTTATTAATAATGCTTTTCTACATGGTTTTATTGATGAGAAGTTATACATAACTCCACTTGAGGTTACAAAAAGGCCAAACCAGGTGAAGTTTATTGATTAACAAAGTCTTTTATGGACTTAAGCAGACATATAGGCAATAAAATACTGAGTTTACTTCTTAGTTACATCATATTGGTTTTAAACAGTCCTAAGTAGATAATTGTCTTTCTACGTACACTAATATGGCTATTTTTGTTGCTTTGATTATTTATGGTAAAGATTTTCTTATTACCGGTACTTTTTAGAGTTTATTTTCCATGTCAAGGCTAAGCTAGATTCAACATTTACTATTAAAGACCTTGGATTTGCAAAATATTTTTTGGGTTTGGAGATAGCTATATCTAATGAAGGGATATATATCAGTCAAAGAAAGTACATTCTTAACTT
>JBBPFJ010001058.1:0-28439 GCA_037975025.1 Excoecaria agallocha
AAACATAACATTTTACAAATCCATAACTAATACATATATATACATGCCCCACATACAAAACAATTATTCAACTCGTATTCTTCTTCTAAATGTGCATTACTACTCTGACCTTCTGTACCTGCACGCAGCAAAAACCTACGTACTGAGCATAAATTATGTCCAGTGGCGACCAACAATCCTAAAATTTTCCTTGGCTAAAGAATGTAATGTTTTGGTTCCATAACAATTAAAAGACTACAGAAATTATAATTAAATTCTTAATTGTCTTAAATTCCTTTTTTATTGCAATATGTGCAAAACTGCTCTTTTAATAATGTTTCTTAATACTTATTATACAAACTATTTAACTTTTCAATTAAGTTTCCCAAGTTATACTATAATTGCAATTTTGCGCTTATTAACACATTATTATACAAAAATACCCTTATCTTTGCATTTTAAATCATTAAATTACTTACAAATTTCATATTTTACCTTGTTGTAACAATTTTTGGTGTAAAATTACACTTTTGGTCCTTTTTGTCTTAGAAAAGGGTCGTTTTTTAACTATTAGGTTGCCAAATTACCATGTTACCCTTGTTATTCAATCCTTTATTTAATTTACTCTTTTAATCACAACTTTGGTAAATACTTACCATTTTACCCCTAAACTTTTAATTTCTTTCATTTAGGTCCTTTTTCACTTTAAACCTTTATTTTCACCTTCTTTTCACTCTTTTAGCTTCATTTTTCAATTAATGCCTCTAGTACAGTGCCAACAGAAATACTCAAACTGGATATACGAGATGTGGACCCCACAGGGCCATAACAAACTGAGAAATAACCCCAATGGACCATTTATCCATAGAACAGATAACAGATACAGATAATTACTATGGAGATCGATGATCCTACCATAGAAAAGCAAGTCGCTATGACTTGCACTGCGGTACAGATATCTCTTTTGGCCAGTCAATTATATCCTGAGCTAGTTTTTTACTGCCAAACTATTTCCTAAGGGCACAATAGCATTAAATTTAAGCCGTTATTCTTTTTCTTTACATACTTTTTATTTCCTTTTTCAACTTAATTTCCTTTGACAAGTCAAATTTTTCAAACCTTTTTTTACACAAAATTATGAATTATCTCACCATAATTCACCTTTTTTACTTCTTTTGATTCAAAATTTCACATTCTTTTAATTTCTCTCGGTTACTTTTCATTTTTATTCAAAATTATTTAAACTCTTTTAATGCAATTTGTGTATTTTTACGTTATATTATCAATATCAACCTCTCTTTTATTGACTTTTTTCAATATTTAACATAAATTTCATTAATTTGACTTTTTTTTATACTTTATTTTCTCATTATTTCTTTAGTCATTTATACTTTCTTTTCTTATTAGTTCAACAATTCATCACTTACACAATCAAATATTTATCTCTAAAATATTCATTTAATTTCTAGAAATTCTACAAAAATTCATACATGTATTATGTCACTTTTTAATACCTTTTTAAAAACATAATTTCATCAAAATACCTAAAATACACATTGTTTCCCTTAAGAGTTCAATTCGGCCACCAAGGGGAACTCTAGCATATGTTTATTTAAAAATTCATTTAAGCATTTCTAATGTACATAATTAAAGTCTAATTGCATTAAAATAACACCAATTTAAATTTTACACATATATATCAAAATTTTCCCTAATTACATAAAGGAAATTTCATAGGAAACTTTTGGGAAATAGTAGGATCTATTGGCCATTAACCTTTTCTTCTAGCTTTGGCTTGCCTAAGCCTCATTTTCCTTACCTTTATCCTTGGAAGCTTGAAGATTTTCTTTGTGTTCCTACCATGGCCAAAAATTCCACCATGAGAAACCTTATTTTTTTTTACTTCATTTTGCTCAAAATAACTACATAAATGAGCTCTAGACACCCTAATATACCTTTAGATGCCTTAAAACCAAATTAAAACCAAGATTTTTCACATACCCTTAAATTTACACCTCAATCTTTCTCCTTGAAAAAATTCTTGCTTTAATCCTTCAAATCATAAGTTTGAGGCTGGATTACTCATCTAGAAAAGATGGAATTAGGGTTAAGATGCTTTGAATTCCAAGAGAAATTAAGTAAGATTTGAAGAACTTTGAGAGATAGGGAGAGAGGGAGAGTGTCTCGGCCAAGAAAGAAATGAAGAAGGAGCTGGAATCTACTGGAAATCTACAGACTCCTCTCCCTTTTATACTTCTTCAATTGGGCCAAAGGTTGGGCCTAAATCCAATAGGCCTAACTACTTAAGGCCCAATAACCACTTTTCAAGAAGGCCACAACAAGAAATCTCTCACTTCCTCACTCCAAATCACTTCAATTTTGATTTCATCATTCTTAAAACATCAACAATAGGTTGCATGCAAATTTTTAGCTCATTTGGAGTCCGTTTTCGATCCAATTTAATCAAATTGGTCCGATTCGACAACTGTCGAAATCGCCCGAAAAATTCATTTCTTTATACCAAAATATTCTACATAAAATTTCATGAATAACTGCAAAATCTGGCAATTTTTGGAATTCGTTTACTATTTTTTAATTATTTATGCAAAATCAAGTTACTTTCTCTATTAGGAAAATTAACTTGCTACATTTTTCGTATTTTTTAACATTTGGAGGCCCATTTGACCTCAATTTCACTTTAAATTTCAATTCCGGACTTACCATTACCAATACTTTCCGATGGTCAAATAAAATATTTTTCGATTTCGGGTACTATTCATAGCCCTATAACCTTAATTACCACCAGAATTTACTGTTCACGGCTAAGCCCGGTGTTAAGGCCATTACAGGTCTCCATCTCTATCTCTAATTCTAATCTATGTAATCTAATTACATATTATAATTTGAAAAAAGAAATACAAATAAAAAACAAGTGGCCGGGACATGAAAGTCCTTATTGGGCCAAAACATGCATAATGCTCAATCACAATGGGCCTTATCCATAACTACTTATTATGCCAATTATACACCCTTATATGCATTTCTAATGCATAAAGTAAAAAAACATATAATGGATTACTAAACTTTGTTTCAACTCTTGAAACATACTTTTGAGTTATTTTAATAATGTGATCAAATTAGGAAACTTTTTTCCATTTTGAAAACTTTCATTTTAGGAAAACCTTTCTGCATGCATGTGTTATTGCCTTAATCATCAATCCAATTGATTATTAATTAATTATCAATTGATTATTTAATTAATTAATCATATTAAATAATTAAAAAATTAATTTTGGGCTTAAAATAAGGGTGGGCCGAAATCCACACAATAAAACCCTAAAATGTTTTTACACACAAACTAGTTTTGTGTCTATTGGACCATTTGGGATTTTTAGAATGAGCCAAGCCAACTTCAGCCCTTAAAATCCATTAATAAACTTAAGTATAGTTTATAATATTTAATTTAAATTAGCTCCTTGGGCCCACCAAGTCATTCATTAATTTAAATCAAGTCCGTGAACATAATTAAGCCTATTAAGTGGTTTTAAATGAATTAAAATTAATCCAATTAATTCAATGCACATTTTAATTAATCCAATTAATTAAAAAATACATTAATATATCAGATATATCAGATTTAGAAGATTAAAAATCGTTCTAAACATGAACACACCAAGAACACATGAAGAACACCAATTTATCGAACTTTTCGACTAAACTAGTTTTCATGCAAAACTTGTTCGATTTTAATTTTGTTTGATCCTATAGCTTAATATCACATATTAAACACATAAATTATCATCAAAATAATTTTAGAGAGGATCGATAAAATTTTAATTTAGAACAGCCCCTAAACTTTATTGAAAAATAAAAGCCATTCACGCCATTCACAATGGTTATTTTCTCAAAAAGAATCTTTTTTATTTTTCGTTTTATATATTTGATCATATATATCCAGAAATCAATATTTCTCATTCATGAACAATCAAATCTGATATTTTAAAGTTCTTGAAATAAATAACTCAAAAATAAAACTTATTCGCAGAAAAATATAGAATTGTAGATTCATGGCAAAATCGAGGCTCTAATACCATGTTGGACATTATCTGTTACATGCATCTCATACATAAGTGAAATTTAAAATTTTTACCATGAATTTAATAATATACATATTAATGAAAATAAGAAAAATCACCTTTGATTTTTGTTGTACAGTTGATTTTCCTTCTCACCGGTTTGTCGCAAACCACAGTGTCCAAAATCGAACACCTCCAATGAGTAATCCACACTAGAGAAGGATTGAATGAACCAACAAAGGAAGAGAATAAGGGCTGGCTGAAAATTTCCTAGATGCTAGCAAGGGGAGAGTGGCGACTAGGGCTGAGAGAAAAAAGAGAAAAATAGTTTTCTCTTAATTGTTCACACTTAACCCTAAAACCTTATATCATGGATTTTTATAGTTAGGTTAAAAATTCAACTTCATAATAGGATTGGGATCTTTAAAATTGGTGGAGAAATATTAATTGGGATTCTAGAATTGTTAATAATTTATTTGGAGCTCAAAAAAATCCAATTTAAGCCCTTTCACAAAAGACTATGCACAAAACCCACAAACTAGGCCTTTTGTGCATATACTTGGATTTAATTATCCAAATGAATTCCAAATGCCAACCAAATATAAATATGTAGGCTCCATAACACTTATGAAATATATTTAATTTATTTTGGTCCAAGAATTAGGCCTTTAAGGCATCCTGTTTGTAGTTGGCGGTAACCCTTCCTCTAAAGGGTTTCTGCGCCCAACTTCACTTCTTTGGGGCCTCTTTAATTCCTCCAATGGATCTATTAATTTATTATATCAGCCCTATAACATTTATAGTCCAATAATAATTAATTATGAAATACATTATTTCAATTAGGTCTATTTTACACAACATTTCTAAAAAGTTCTACGAACAATTTTACTTGATCATAATTAATTAAACTCTTTAATTAATTATTTTCTTATTCACTTCTCTATCCCCATAATAATATCAAATATTATTATCCTTGTCATTTTACCATTTTTATCCTTTTCTCTATATGTGTGTGACTTATTGGGTTCCTGTCCATATTAAACAGTATAAATATGTAATTGTGAGTTTTATTCAAAACTCACTTGATTTAAACTTCTTTAAATCATTTTATCAATCCCTATTGATATTTATGATACACTATTATACAAATCATGAGTGGCCTCTAGCTAGACATCATGACTACCCAAATGTTTGAAAAGTCAAGTGGTTTGACTATACCCTTCCATAGAAACAGTTACCGTGCAATTACTCCTTTCACCACTCTTATCTCAATTAGATTCTGAGTATGGATTTCTATCAACTCATATAAATCTAATTATGTATGTTCTATTAATTTATCCATTGTTCCCAAAATGCCCTTCATGGATCTCTATTCATCTTGGCATATTACTCTGGCCAGAGATTCTCTGAGCAAGGCAATTATAAAATCATGCGAGATAACTTCCCTTAATAAATCTGGGATGGTGATTCCTTTGTCGATCACTCAACTATCTTCAAGTAGGTTATGATATACCCAATCTCTTAACTATGTTCACCCCTAGTTGGAAGTAATCAGTTATGGAGTCAAAATATACCTCTTGCTACTTAAGATAACTTTGGTGATTTTAAGTCTAAGGATACTTGCACAACCTCTATGAAGAGATTCCTTACTGACATAGATTTAATATCCATGTGAGGATTCTCTTTGCAGGTCTCCAATGAACTTGTTCTTCTAACAAGCATCCACATGTTAGCTTTGATTATCTTCCATAATCATAGTTATGAGAACCACTGCTTGAACCATTCAAGAAGCATAACATGTGCTAGTCTGTCTGAATTAACAATGTCCTATCTTGTTAATTCTATGACTAGGGATATTTAGATATTAACACATTTGCATGTAATAGACATCTCATATCATGAACACTTTCATGACTGCCTTTACATTGTGTTTATAATATCTAGGACTTCATTTATTAATTTAAGATTTACAAACTCATGTATTTAAACATAGCATTAATAAATGAATGATGCATTTTATTAAGAATATGAATTCATACATATGAAATACATCCATTTTACATGGGCTCTGGGGCATACTCTCTAACATATATGAGATTAACAAAACATATTTTTTAATTCCATCTGTCTTATATAAATTGGATATTAATTTTTTTAAGTACAAGAACTTATATCAAAAAATGTTAAAAATTCATGATGAGGATGTGTTTTTCTTAAATAATAATAATAATAATAATAATAATAATAATAATAATAATAATAATAATAATAATAATAATAATAATAATAAGGTTAGAAGGAAACAAACCTTATAAGGTGTACGAATGAATTGTCCATTTGGAGAGTGAAAGGTAATAAAAGTTTGACTACAGAAAGTAATTCTTTGAGTAGAAATAAAAAGCAAACCAAGAATAGGACCAGCTATTGTTGATAAGTAGCACTGTGATGCTTTCAATACTTTTTCTCCTTATTTTTTTGTAAATATCTCTTTAAATATATTCTTTCTTCCACCTTCTTTTATTATTCTTAGTCCTAATTTTATTTTCCCTTTCACTGTTTCTGATAATTTTGGCCTAAACCTAACTGCAATTTCAGACACACACACACACAATTATTATTACAAAATCATTCTTTTATTTATAATTGTGGGCCAAACCTAACAACTATTTGAACTAATCAATGTTAATTAAATTACCTCTTAAATTATTACTCACATTTTAAGTAAATATAAGGGACTAATCTATCAATTTAGAGAAAATTATGTGTTAATCTTTTCGAGTATTGGCCCCTAGTAACACATTTAATTATTAAAAAAATAATGTTTGTATAGCAAGAATAGTTAGATATTATGAATTTATCAAAACTCAAATTGAAACTTAATTAACATGGTCATGAATCAGGCAAGCAAAAGACCACTTTTTCTTCCAAATTTCTTGATGCTCCCCATCTTTGAATCTGTATGAATTAAAAATAAATCCAGAGACATTAATTATCACTAAATAATTTTATTAAAACATATATTAAAGAACTTAAAAATTAAAAAAAAAAACAATCTAGTGATAATAATTAGTGAAAAAACTATATTTTTTGTTCGACAGAAGAAAAAACAAAATTGCTAGACCTGATTATAGCCTGAATTTAGATAAAAAAAAATGTTTTTAAAAACTGTATAAATTTGGCAAAAATCCAGCCCATAAATAGATCTAGTTTTTGCTTGAAAATGCAAGACAAAGATTAGTACCATTAAATAGATCTATTTCGTTAAACTAGGGAAGTACCATTAATGAAGCACAGACGCCGACTTCTAAAAGAAAAATGCAACGACAGTAGCTTGTGTGAAAATAGCACTGTTAATGAAATTTGCATATTAATCATATGAGACTCTAGGAAAAAGCATATCACTATCACGCAAAGCAATTTTTGAGCTAATAAATCCAAAACCCCACACTGACTTACTCTTGAGCAAGCATATCACATTCTCTAAGGATGGTGTCATTTTAAAAATCTGCATTTTTAATTGAATATGTAGACAGGGAATTTGCGCCCATCATAGTTTTTTGGCTTCTGCTCTAAGACCACAAATAGGTTAAAAACTATTCGGATTAGGAAAAATCCTAATCCATTAATAGTGAGGTTGATAAGCGGCGTTGACTGTAGGGGTGGGGGAAGAGTGGGCCTAGGGTTTTTCTATTTTATATTTCAAACAAACATAAAAAATATTTAAATATCCCTCATTTTAAATTTCATTGCTATTTTAGCAATCAAAAATAAATTTGGTTACTATTTAGCAATGATAATATATTTCGGTTGCTATTTTAGCAATCAAAAACAAATTTCGTTGCTATTTTGGCAACCAAAAATAAATTTGGTTGCAATTTTTCATTGAAAATGAAAATTAGCAACGAAATTCTATTTTAGTTGCTATTTAGCAAAGAAAATATATTTCAGTTGCTATTTTAGTAACTAAAAATAAATTTAGTTGCTATTTAGCAACTGAATTATCTTCCGTTGCTAAAATAGCAACGAAAATCATATTTCGTTGCTATTTTTCATTCCAAATTTTTTTTGCCATCTGTTGGCGCTTTAATTAGCAACATAGTAGTGATTCTATTGCTAATTTCTGTTGCTAAATTTTGGCACCAAAAATTACCTCCACTTTTAGCAACGGAAGATAACCAAATATTTTTTCGTTGCTAAATCTACAAAGTTTAACCAATTTTAGCAAAGAAAATTATTTTTCATTGCTAAATAGCAACATAATTGATTTTTCGTTGCTAATTTAGCAACGGAATCATTTTCGTTGCTATTTCCAAATTTTCTAGTAGTGTAGGCTCTATGCTTAGAATTTGAATGTTAGACGAGTGAGTCTCACTTATGCCCACTTGAATGGTTTAAGCCTAATTAAGAGTTACCACCATTCTGGCATAATCCTAATCTAAGCTATTAAGTGTATAAATACACATCAAATTTAGATTCAAAGGGTAAAGTAAGATTACAACTCTACTTGACTCAAAATCCTAAATTAATCTCTCCCTTTTTTCTGCATTGCAGCCGAATTGGATTTAGTAGTCCCTATGATGTGCAATAAACCCCCTTTAGGCATCTGATGGGTTCTCAAAGGTCCATTTTTAGGGCTCAAGGTCAGATAAAGGTTCATTTAACTCTTAAAGGCCGTTCGTTTCTCAATAGATAAGGATTCAATCCAATTCGCCAAGTCTTGGACCTAAAAAAGGCATGAAATAGCATATCGGGGTACCCCTATTCTGTTATTGATGATCAACCTATGAAGGCATCAATTAGGCACCACAAGATAGGTATTATGGAGTCATCATCCAATAAAATATTAGAAAATGAATTATAACCTTATGAGGATGAAACTAGAGATGTTTCGGGACCCCTTCTTATTTATACCTTAGTTAAGTGTTTTTATAAATAAGTTTTCAAGATTAATTATTTTATCTTTCTTCTTATGCATTATCATGGCAAAGAATTTAAAAGGCATACATATCCACATTTAAAAATGATAAAGCAAAATAATAAAGAAAAACAATAAGCATAACATAATTATAATATTTTGAAACTAAAAATAAAGAATCATACATAAAATGGGTAGTTTATTTACTATGTTAAAGAAGTTAAATACAAGTGTTAAAGAAGTTAATATATATATATATATATATATATGATGGTATATTTATTTACTGCAAAATGTACATAAATAAAAGAAAAAGTGTGAATAAATAAATACATGTATACATACACACACACACGTGTATGTATATATACACGACTGATATATTTATTTATTATAAAATTAAATACTAAAAATTACAAAAATAAAAATAAATGTAATCGTATATATATATATACAAGGGTGTGTGTATAACAATACATTTATTTATATATATATAAAAGAAAGTAGTGTCGATCTATATATATAAAATATACATGTAATAATATAATATAATATAATATAATATAATATAATATAATATAATATAATATAATATAATATAATATAATATAATATAATATAATATAATATAATATAATATAATATAATATAATATAATATAATATAATATAATATAATATAATATAAAAAGAAAGTAGTGTCTTCTTGACATTTGTTTTCCTATGTCTTAGTTTCCCAAATAATAAAAAATTACCGAATTTGGACTTGTTGATTGATATTTAAGGCTAAAACATTGATAGTTGCTCCTAAGCAATTTTTGGGACATAATCAGTTCTTCTAACTTTCAAAATTTGCTAGAAGCAATGGGTGCAAAATTAGGCCAAACACTCGTAACACAAGTTATTCCAAAATGAGTTTAGTTTCCACAAATATTGGGTTTGCTCAAGAAGGATCTCTAAGGAAAGAGTTATGCAAAAATACTCAAGATCACTTAGGACTCCTAAACTCATTTTCCTAATTAAGGGATAAAAGGGCAGTGCCTGAGAAAACTCATTTTGAAAGCATAAAAGTTCAAAAAAAAAAAAGCTTTGCACGTTTTGTTTCCTAGCTTTATTATGAGAAAAATCATCCCCATCAGGTAACCCTGATAAGAGCTACCTCGGGTCCTAGTGTCTATAGTCCCTAACCCAATTTTGGCCATTGCTTCTCCTTGAAAAGGTTCTTAAACCTCATTTTTTATGTGGATATCTTAGAGGTTCCTTGAAGTAATGACATTGGTGGTTTAAGACAATCCAATGCAACATTTTACAACTATTCAACAAACAACTATAGTAAATTTAGTTCTGAATGTTATCTTATGAATTAAATTATTTTTACTAGATCATATTATATAAGTTTATAAGTTTTTAAATTTCCACCTTGTTAGTTATATACCCTAGAGCCCATATTTAATTTTTTTATCCATTTATAAACATTCTATAATAATAATAATAATAATAATAATAATAATAATAATAATAATAATAATAATAATAATAATAAGGCATTCATACATTTTTTAGTGCTTTGTGTATTAACATTTGCATGTGACTTAAAATATAAAATGTAATCCTTCGTATATGATCAAAATAGAAAGCTAATCGTGAAGAGTTCATGATATGAGATACCTATTGTATGCAAATGTGTTAATAACTAAATAATCTCTAGCCATAGTATTAACAAGACATGACATTATTAATATAGATAGACTAGCATATGTTATACTTTTGAATAGTTTAAACTATAGTTCTCATTATTAGTGATCATTGACATTATCAAAGTTAACATATAGATGCTTATTAAAAGAACAAGTACATTGGAGACTTATTGTGAGAGACTTCACATGGATACTTATATTATATTAATGAAGCATCTCATCATATCAGTTATGCAAGCATCCTTGGACTTAAGATCACCAAGGTATCTAAGGTTACAAGTTTTATACTTTGACTTATATGTTTTTACTCCTAACAGAGGTATACATAGCTTGGAGATTAGATATAGCATGAACTATTTCGAGGTAACTAAGTGACTGGTAAAAGATTCACCACCCCAATTATAATGAAGAGTTCTATCTCAAGTATTTATATACATCTTTGTTTAGAAAAACCTTAGCTAAGATGGAATGCACGGTGAATGAGATTCAGAAAGGCATTTTGAAAATAAAGATAAAATTATATTAATACAATAAGTTCTTGAATTAATTGATATCATGTGCATATTCAATTCATGAATGAGACTAGACGGATGGTGAAAAGAGTGATTGTATGGACAATTGATATGGAAAGGTAAAAGTGGAAACCACTAAAATTTCTATCATTTAGGTAGTCATGATAATTGACTAAAAGCCTCTCATGAATTGTACAATAAGTTATTGTGAATATCAATTGAGAATTTATAAAATGGTATAAAAGAGTTTAAATCATAAGAGTACCAATTAAATTAGGACTCTTAGTTACATATTTTATTGCCAACATGCACAAGGAACCCAAAGGGTCAAACATATATAAGAATTAAGGTCTGAGGTTAAAAGAAATACATGAACATGACATGGAATGTCTTGGAAACTTATTTGGTAAGTTCTAATAAAAAAATATACGGTTTAAGTCGAGGAGAAAATGTCTCATGCACAAAAAATGCTTGGTAGGTTGAATTTGCTCATATAAATTTATATGTGGTGGAGATTTTTCTCTATAGCCCATTAGGCCTTAGGTACAGTTAAAAATTAATATGGGGCTTTATTAATCTATTATAAGGCTATAATTGAAGTTTGAATAGGTTTAAAGCCTATTTAGATGCGCAACCCCTATTTATATAGGCTTTATGCGTAGAATTAGACTATTGGGCCCATAAGTGTCACTTCAGCCAATCCAATTAGTCTAAGTTCAAATAAATTGTATAGTCACTAAAACATAACCCTAATCTAATTGATAAGGTGTATAAATACACTTCAAATTGGTAATTAGGGTAGTACTTCAAGATTGGAACTCTAACTCACTCAAAACCCTAATTTTCTTTCTTCTACTTAAATTTGGTTTACTAGTTTCAAACCTAATTTTGGCCATTACTGGCGCTTAAAAAGGTTTTTAAACCTTTCTTTTTGTATGGATACCTTGGAGGTGCCTTGATATAAAAGCATTTATGTAGGGTACCAACATACATCCTTGTAGCATTTGAGCACCTCTAGGGTGAATGTGAAGTGAATACTAAGGGTTAATAGGGTTAAAGATTAGTTCAAAACATAAACGATATCAATTTAAAAGATGAGGGCAATTTGATAAATTGCTCAAATTAGCATATGTACACATAAATTAATTTGAGAAATGAGTTAGTTGTAAATAGAATTAAGATTGCATGTAATTGGTAATTAAAAAAAATTAATAGGATGAAATTGTAATTGATCAAGGACTAAAAAGGTTAGACCAAAGAGGAATGGACAAGTGTACATGTCTACAATTATCAAGAACACATATTTAAAAAGAGTGGGTGAGAGGATGGCTACTTTTGGGTGTAAAAACATAGTATTTTATTTCGTATTTCTCTCTAATTTCTCTTCCAAATATTGCTCTAAAAGAATAAGGAAAATGATGAGAAAAACTTAGATATTTCAAGCAAAATTAAGAAAAGTTTATACAAGGTTTTACTCTTTTCTTATCTCTTTCATGCATCTAATTTAAGAAGGCTAGAATTCTTAAATTAAAATGGATATTGATATGTATATAGATGTGCTTTAGTTGGAGAAAGAAGTAAAAAATAAAGGGAAAAGGAAAAAAAAGGGATATAAAAAATAAGTTATGGCCAATTTGAGGCATAGGAACATTATAATCTTTCTTATATGCATTAGAATTGAAATGAGTTGATAAATATAATGAAATGAATGTCTAATGATTTTGGGATTCTGGATTGATATTGAATTAATTGGAAAAGATGAATTATGGCATAGGTGGTAATGTAGGAGAAATTTTGTCAAAAAGTTTACTTGGACCAATTTTAATTTTTCGACCATAACTTGGCCTAAAGACCTCAAAATTGAATGATTCTAATTAGAGATTAAAATTAAAACATATACCTAAAACTTTTTATAGAAACCAAAGTCTAATCCTATCTCTATGTCCCTCTAAATTTTGCTTGAACTTGATGACTTGATTCTGCCTCTGTTTTTAGAGCAATTTGGACTCTTTAGAGTGTAAATATACCTATAGAGCTCTAAATGACATGAAATTAATTTTTATAGAAACTAAACTTAAAATAAAGAAATTATGACATAATTCTAGGTCAATTGTTCCCAAAAATTTTCCAAATATTATATAACAAATTTATGACTAGATAACTTATAAGAGTAGTTTGTACTATTTCAGAAATATCTTTCGATTTACAAATAAAAATTGCATTATTATTAAGTATTTGAAAACACAATACATAAATTAATAAATTTCTAGAAGACCACTTTGCTTAAAAGTGCCATATACCCATAAAAAATGCAGTGCAAAGTTATTCCTAAAAACTTGTCCATAATTTGGACATAGCCTACCTCACAGCTGGTAGTTATGCCCTAACAACCATGAGGGTAAACTTGAAAGTTGTGAGTTTTGCTTTTTTAACTAAAATTTTCCCTATAAATGACCCTTGTAACTGTCACATGAAATATGGCAGCCGTGAGGTGCTCTATTTTGCCTAAAAAGTAACTTTTTTCACACCGAAATGCTATTGAAACACATCCAAACTTTCTCAAATGTTTATGAAACTTTGCAAACACATATATAAAGGTAAAATAAGACTTCATATTCATGACCTTAGCCAGATTACTAAATTAGTAAGCAATATAGGAGAATATAGTTTAGACCCAAGAATATTAAACCTAAGGGATAAAGGGTTGCTAAGTGAGATATCTAGAGTTGAGCGGGATTAATCTGAGATAAATTCCCAAATTTTCGATTGATAGTATCCTAAATCTAATTGACAAAATAAACAAATAATAAAGCTAATTGAACTAAATATTAAAACATTAATTTAAAAACACTACCAAGGTACTCTACTCCTCCCCATACCCAATTAATTGAATTAAACCACAAAGAAATCTATGACTTAAATGTGGATAACCTATATAAATCCTAAGTTTTCCATTCTAGAGCCAACTACTCTAACTACCCAATTTTTCATTCTAGAGCCAACAAATCCATTACCCATCTATACTTTAACTATTTCTAAAATTAACGATACATAAGCCATAAACCTAAGGCCTCCATTTTGAAATTATCCCTCGATTAATAGCTTATACAAAGCTAAAATAGAGCATGAAAATACCCATTCCTTTCAAGCATAATAACCAATCACTCAATGAAGTAAAAAGCTCAAATACTAAATAAAATAAATAAATGAATAAACCCAATGAAGAATAGAACATTTAGACATATAAATATAAAAAAAAAAGTTCAATCCATTACATAGATATGGGGATTCATATATCCCTTAGCAATGAAACTATAAACTAAAAATTAAAAAAAAAATAAGAGAAGAGAGGAAAAAAGAAACCCAAAAGCCTATTGCAACCGATGAAGTCCCAAGTTGAATCCAAGCTTCCTTGAATAAATTTCTAGAAAAAATAAATAAAACAACAACTACAAATTTAAAGAAACCTGAATCTAATCTAACAACTTGTATTAAAATAAACCTAATTTATGCATTTACAAAATAAAAGAAAATAAAATAAAACCTTAAAAATGAAAAAAGAAAACCTTTGTTCTCAAATGTGTACCTCCTCTTCCTTTTTGCCAAACAAAACTCAGCTTTTTTAAAATCAGCAGAGGCACACGATGGAAACACTTTGGTCTTAGCCGAGTCTAATCGAATAAAATAGTACTGTAGCATAAGCACAAAGCTGAGACACTTTGGTTTCAACTGTACACACCCTTTTGGATTGAACAAATTTAAATTTTGCATTGGACACAGTGGAGACAAATGGTCTCAGCCATTATTTTTAGTGAAACGATGCGTATTGGAGATTTTGTAATGCACATAGTTCAGACACTTTGGTCTCTATTGTATGCAAATTAATTTTCTGCACAAAAGGTAAAAAAAATTCACCATTTAGCATACCAAAATACTATTATTCTCAAAATGATCCAATTTGTCACAAAGAAAGAGATTTAACACAAAATACAGAAAACATATAAACCGAGACACAAACACAAATAAAAATATACTGAAAATAAATATAAAATTTGAAGTTATCACTTTATATACATGAAATAGGGGATGATATATAAAAAAGTTTAATTAAATATAAAACATGCAAATTCATTTGAGTCTAAATAAATGATATGCATACATGAATATGTATAAAATTAGTATGTATATGGATTTAAGATTAAGATTCAAGTAAATTGATATGTCTACCTAAGTATGTATTAACATGACAAGAAGAGAATATGAAATATAAGATAAATACTTGAAATATAGAAATAAATAAAATAGAAATACATGTATAGTGAGTTATATGAAAGTGATTGATTCTGTTGCCATTATCTTAACTATAAGTTTAAGGTATGTTTATGTTAATTCAAGCATGTAGATGATAAATGTTTCGGTGATAAATGATAAATAAATGACTATACATATTCCAATCTAAAGCTTATGATTTTATATGTATATTAGTGGAATTATTTAAAATGATAGTGAATGTATGCAAATTGAAATACAAGTGAATGTCATAACGACATGTACCTTGATTATAGGAATATTTGTCTTGAATGGTAAATGAATGAAAATGAATTAGTGAAAAGAAAAGTGCAATAGTGAATTTTTGTTAGTGAAGTGAAATAGCGAAGCAAAAGTGAAACAAATATTGAAAAGTGATAGCGAATAATGAAAGTGAAAGTAAAAATATTATTATTTTGTGCCTGAATTATATGAGTAGTGGATAGATAGGCATGCCCATAAGGGATAGTGATTGCAACTACTAGTGTTGTGGTGTCCGTTTGGTACCCAATGCTTTGGTGCCCATTTGGTACTTGAGCACGCCAAACCTCACTCATACACGGTTTAATTCTTAGAGGCTTACTTTCAGGATCTGAAACAAGATGAAGCTTATAAGTTTCATAAATTGGCCACTTCACAATAGAAGAGGGATTTTGATCCAATTCTATTATTGATGGTCAACCTATGATGGCATTTAAGTGGGCTCAAGAGGTATATATCATGGAGTCGTCACCCAATAAAATGTTGGGAAATGAATCTAACCTTTGATGCCTAAATAGAGAAGGTGTTCGGGACATCACTCTTACTTATACCCTGGTTAGGTGTTGTTTATAAATGAGTTTTTATTATTAATCCACTGTCTCCCTTCTCACTCGATGCATAGGTGAAGAAGTAAATAAATATATCAAACACACAGGAAAGCAGCAAATAAAAAGCAATAAAATAAGCTATTTAAATTTAATACATAAATCATCCAACTGAAAATCCAAAAATAAAGTTCATACATAAATCAGGGAATTCATTTAGGTTGGGAACTTTGATTCCCTCAAGAATACTTTACAAAAAGGTTTTATTATTATTATTATTATTATTATTATTATTATTATTATTATTATTATTATTATTATTATTATTATTATTATTATTATTATTATTATGTGATTTTATAGGTTGGAAAATTGGACATTAGTCCATTTTGTTTAAGAAAACATAATTAATTAAGTAAAAACAATTTTAAAGTGAAATTTTTAGTTAACGTACGAAAAATCATTTATTATTACTTATTACATCCCTAAAAAATAATACATTTAAAATAAACAATAAAATAAAATAATAAAACTAACTAAATAAATAGAGCATAAACAAATGCAATAAAATAAAAGGAAGAAAGGATAGAAATGGAACCATGCGAATGACGACCCTCTGAGGCATACTGTGTTAGTGTAAGCCATAGCCCCAATACATTGTTATAAAGCATTTAATTTAATAAATGAGGCATTTATTTTATCTATTGTATTCCTGTGCATATCAATTGATAGAACTATCCAATAATGTTGTTTTAGTTTAAGTTATCATGTGTGAGGCATATGGTTGTAAGACCTTAAAACAATAGAGACTTCATTTTGAATATCCCTACTCAGTCATTGTTATGGGAATAACAAATGAATTAAGGCTAGTATGCTCTCTCTGATAAGTTGAGTTCTATCTTACGGATCATAAGGACAAAAGTGTCAATCAAAGATCATAGATACATGTTTAGAACATGGTATCTGGATTCGATCAGTTCATGAGAACACTACATGGTACAAGTCATAAGTGTTTCTCATGTGCAAATTTTGCATCGGAGTTTTTAGACCTAAAATCTTTATGAATTACTGTATACTTTGACATACACCTAGCGTACTCGTAACAGGATGACAAGTGTGGGTATGCATTGATTCATATTAGAGAGCATGAGATAAGTGAAGGGATTATCCCTCTCAATAAGAGAGAAAAATATCATCGGCCACTTGATCAGTGAACTGAAAAGTGTATGGTCATACTGAGATGAAATAATAAGTATCATTATTTATCTGATAGTTCAATGTCACTGGAATATCAAGAAAGAGATTAATATATATAAGGATGACTTGTTTCATGCCTTATATTTATTCTGATATTTAAGGATAAGGGACTATGCAAAATTGCATTAGGTCACTAGATGCCATTTGCATTTTCATTTAATTTGGAATGCTATAATATCTTGCTAGAGAATATATATAGCCTTTGAATTAATTCATTGCCAATATTAAATGGACCTATAGGATCGCACACAAAGCATTGGGCTTAAAATATTTAAATAAAGTATTGGACAATAATTTGGGCTTTTAATAAAAGTCAAATTAATGTATGTAATGGGTATTAAAATTGCTAATTGGACCTTGGTCCATGAGAGAGAGAAATTTGGCCCAATAGGATTAATTTCAATTAATTAATTATCTTGGATTAATTAAGTTAATTGAGTATTAAATCCTAATAGCATTTGAATCAAAATAAAACACTTAAATAAGAGAGAGAGTGACCAAAATTCAAGATAAAATCCTAATGACTTTCGGCAACTATATCCCTAATTGAGTGATTTGTTTTGATTAAATGTCTTATGTTTATTTTAAATTAATTTGAATTTAAAATTTAAAGGAATTTGAGTTAATATATATGTCACTTAATTAGGAAGTGATGGAGGCTGAAATCACTACCTAAAGAGAGTGAATTTTGGCATTCACACTTGACCTAAACAAGTGATATATATTTGTAAACTAAAGGAAAGAAAACCTAGGCATATTTAGCTCTCTCTCACTCTCTTGGCCGAAATACACAAGGGGAAAGAATTCTTTCTTATTCTTTTGTGTTGTTGGTTAGCAATATCAACCTAAAAAAAGAACAAGATCAGATCTTGTTGCTTTAATCCATTACCGTTGCCAAATATTTAAACATAGAGCTAGCACTCTTGATTTTAAACCTTCCTTGCAATTGTGTGTGTGAGAAAAGAGAGGAGTGGCTTAAAGGCTGTTTCATAGCATTGGCGATCAAGATCTGAAGCATATAAGTTCATCCTATTTGCTGGTCATCATCAAAATCAAGATTTAAAGTGCATCTAAGATTGTAAGTTTTAAAACCCTAAAATTGCATCTTTTCGATTCTTGTTATGGATTGCCGTGGTATGTATGATTAATTTTATTATTTTTTTGCTGCATGATCATCATGTATATGCCATGTTATATTCCATTAGTGGTATCAGAGCCTAAAAATGCTTATTTTAGTTCTTTAGATGCATGAAATTTTGATTCAAAAATCGTTTGTGTAAAAACATGAAATGCAGAAATTTTCTGTTTCGAGTTTTTTGCATTGTTTTAGTGTAAAAACGATTTTAAATGTTTTATTAGGTATTATAATTGTTATGAAATGTTAATATACTTTCCTGAGATTTTCTTAGAGCTGTTCGTGGTCGGATTTAATTATAAATACCTGATGGTACATGTTAATCTTGAAACTAGGTGCTAGTTTGCATGATATGTGTTTATTTAACAACTAGTTTTCAAAATTAAATGTATAAACATGTTTGGCATGTTTGTAAGTAATTTTTAAAGATTAATAATGGGTCTGGACATATTTTAAAATTGGTTTTAATTCTGGTCCATAACAATTTAATTGATTAATTTTAAAATCACTTAAAACTATGACTAGTTTGTGTTGTTTACATGTTTAATCAACATTGATGTTTTATTTTGATTAAAATGGGAAAAACACATTTAGATCAGATCTGAACAAAACTTTAACTCAACTTTTATGACCTTATTTAAATTATTAAATGGCTCATAAAATAGTTTTAAGTGTTTGTATATTTTTGTGGCATTATATGAGCATTAAACAACTAGTTTCATTGTTGTTTGTTTGTTTGTTTTTGAATGAATGCCATGTATGATATATGTTCTTCATGATTTTATGTTTTAATTCATGTTAGAACATATTATATGTATTTTTAATGTTTATGGGCTGTATGACATAAAATTAAAAATGAAAAAAATTGGAAATTATACTAGAGTTGATTTATGGCACAAATCTAACTAGTTTGTGTTTTGGGCTTTTAAGAGAACTTATTCAATAAGAGGATTTAGTCCATTGGGCTCCGGCCCAGGCCCATCATGAGGTCTTCTCTTAAAAGTTCAAGTACACAATTTCCATTAATTGGCTTGGCTAAATTAATTAAAATTGGACTTTGTTTTATCCATGAGTGTTATGTATATTTATTTGCTTGTTTTGGGTGATGAATGGATATGCATGGTGCATTCATGAGCCCTGGGTTTTTGTAATTAAATATGGCTTGTGTGCCATTATTTATTGTTGTAAAAGTTTCATTTATTTCTTAGAATAGAATTTATTTTAAGACTTTGTAAATCAATATGAAGCCCACCGGAGTAGAGAAGCCCAACTCGAAGATTCTTATGTAATAGTATAGAATCTTAGTTGTAGGTTTCTTGGGCCCATGTTTGTCACGCTTTACTTTATGCAATTATATATATATATATATGCATGCTATGAATGGATGACAAAGCGTATGCCATGTAAGCCATAATAAAATGAATCCCTAAAATAGTAAGTCACAAAGTTGCCTTCCTAATTCGAAAGATGTCAAGACATTGATCATCTGTCACATAGACTAGGAGTCCTAGATGCGCCCGATTATCTTTGTGAGGCATGGGTTGTGAATGTAGGTTGGACTTAACATGGAAAGGGATGCCCAGACCTAGGCAACTAATGAATGGGTTTGTGCTACAACATCTTAAGATGTTAGCTCATTTGATCCAAGAGTCATGTATGAGACATGATTGGAGTTTTTCTACCTAAGTAACTTAACTTGTTAGGTGTACAAGCTCAGCTTGACTAATAAGTTGTTGTGAAAAGTGGATCTTGGCCCACATTAAATCACTAATGCGAATTATTTAAAGGGATATTAATTCGGTTTGTAGGATTATAAATAAGTCCTCATTCAATCTTGCTAAGTTTTTATTGTAGATTGAAAATGGCTTCTTCAAACAACAAATTTTCATTGCGATTGGTCCTGAAAAAGGACAAACTGAATGGCACCAATTTCATAGACTGGTCTCAAAACTTAAGAATAGTTCTTAAGTAAGAGAAAAAGTCATATGTTTTGGATGCACCCTTGCCCGAAGAACCTGCTAAGAACACCTCTGTGGTTCAAAAGGAAACTTTTGAGACCAAGAAGAGCGACTCTAATGATGTGACCTATCTGATGCTGGCCACTATGGTGCTTGACTTACAAAAGCAATTCATGGACCAAGAGGCTTATGCGATCATGGTGCACCTCAAGGAGATGTTCCAAAAGCAAGCTCGTCATGAGAGGTTCGTGACAACAAAGGCCTTAATTTCTTGTAAGATGGTTGTGGGTACTCCTATTAGTACCCATGTACTCAAGATGAAAGGGTATCTCGATACTCTTGAGAAGCTTGAGGTACAAGTCCCGAAGGAATTGGCCACTGACTTGATCTTAGGTTCATTGACTGATGATTATGATCCATTTGTCATGAATTATAACATACATGCAATGAACAAGATATTAGTGTAAGCCCTAGCCCCAATGCATTGTAACGAAACACTTGAAATTAATAAAATGAGGCATTTGTTTTATCTATTGTATTCCTGTGCATATCAATTGATAGAACTATCCAAGAATGTTGTTTCAGTTTAAGTTATCATGTGTGAGGCACATGGTTGAAACAAATGAGACTTCATTCTAAATATCCCTAGTCAGTCATTGTTATGGGAATAACAAATGAATTAAGACTAGTATGCTCTCTCTAATAAGTTGAGTTCTGTCTTACGGATCATAAGGACAAGAGTGTCAATCAGAGATCATAGATACATGTTTAGAACACGGTATCTGGATTAGATCCACTCATGAGAACACTACATGGTACAAGTCATAAGTGTTTCTCATATGCAAGTTTTGTATCGGAGTTCTTAGACCTGAAATCTCTATGAAACTCCTTATGAATTACTGTGTACTTTGACATACACCTAACGTGCTCGTAACAGAGTGACAAGTACGGGTATGATTGGGTATGCATTGATTCATGTTAGAGAGCATGAGAGAAGTGAAGGGATTACCCCTCTCGATATGAGAGAAAATATCATCGGCCACTTGATCAGTGAACTGAGAAGTGTATGGCCATACCGAGATGAAATAATGAGTAATCATTATTTATCTGAGAGTTCAGTGTCACTGGAATATCAAGAAAGGAATTAATATATATAAGGATGACTGGTTCCATGCCTTATATTAATTCTGATATTTATGGGTAAGGGACTATGCAAAATTGCATTAGGTAACTAAATGCCATATGCATTTTCATTTAATTTGGAATGCTATAATATCTTGCTAGAAAATATATATAGCCTTTGAATTAATTTATTAATTCATTGCCAACATTAAATGGACCTATAGGATCGCACACAAAGCATTGGGCTTAAAATATTTAAATTGTGTATTGGGAATTAATTTGGACTTTTATTTAAAGTCAAATTAATGCATAAAATGGGTAAACAGTTTTTTTGCCTAAAACCTGTAAAAACAGTTTTTTTGCCTAAAACAGCTAGCTGTTTTAGGCAAAACTGTCAAGGTGCGATTTTGCGTAAAAAAGCTAGCTGTTTTAGGCAAATCTGTTAAGCCACGATTTTGCCTAAAACAGCTAGCTGTTTTAGGCAAATCTGTGAAACGAGTTTTTTGCCTAAAACAGTATTGAACTGTCTTTTTGCCTAAAACAGCTTGCTGTTTTAGGCAAATCTGTTAACAGTTGGTCACGAGAGAAATTTGTTGGCATGTGCTAGGTTTAATTTCAATTGATTAATTATCTATGTATAATTAAGTTAATTGAGTATTAAATCCTAATTTGTATTTAATCAAAATATAATACTTGAGAGGGAATTAAAGTAGCCAAAATTCAAACTAAAATACTAGTTGAATTCGGCAACTTATCACCTTAAATAAGTAAGTTTGTTTTGATTAAATGACTAATGCCATTTGAATTTAAATTCTAATAGAATTTAAATTAAGATATATCTCTTAATTAGGAAGTGATGGAGGCTGAAATTAACACTTAATTTTTGGCACTCACACTTGACCTAAATTAAGTGATATATATTAATGAATTAAATGAATAAAAGGGATGCCGTTTCGCTATTTTTCTCTCTTGGCCGAAATACTCAAGGGGAAAGAAATCTTTCTTGTTCTCTTGTATTCTCGGGCTGAAACAGTAACCTAAAGGAAGAACAAGATCAGATCTTGTGGCTTCAAATCATTCCCATTGCCGAATACACAATCATAGAGCTAGCACTATTGATTTTAAGCCATCTTTGCAAGTGTGTGTGTGAGAATAGAGGGAGTGGCGTAAAGGCTGTTCCTTGGAATTGGTGGTGAAGATCTAAGGTGGACATATCCTTCTTGGGTGCTGGTCATCATCAAAATCAAGTTTTAAAGGCATCTAAAGTTGTAAGTTTAAAACTCTAAAATTGCATGTTTCGATTCTTGTCATGGAATTGTATGGCATGTATGATAAAAAATTTTATTTTTCCGCTGTGCTATCATCACATTCATACCATGTCATATTCCATCAGTGGTATCAGAGCCTAAACATGCTTATTTTAGTGCTTTAGATGCATGAAAAAATTAATTAAAAATCGTCATTATGAAAACATGCAAATCTGAAATTTTCTGTTTTGAGTTTTTTGCATTGTTTTGGTGTAAAAACGATTTTAATTGATTAGATAGGTATTATAATTAATATGACATGTTAATATACTGTCCTAAGATGTTATTAGGGCTGGTAATGGTCGGATTTAATTATTTATACCTGATGGTACATGTTAATTATGAAACTAGGTGCTAGTTGGCATGTAAATTGCTAGTTTAACAACTAGTTTTCAAAATTAAATGTAAAACGTTTTTGGGATGTTTGTAAGTGATTTTTAAAGATTAAATAACAGGTCTGGACATGTTTTAAATTTGGTTTTAATTCTGGTCCATGACAATTTAATTGATTATTTTTAAAATCACTTAAAACTATGTCTAGTTTGTGTTTGTTACATGTTTAATCAACATTGTTTGTTTTGTTTTGATTAAAATGGTAAAAACACATTTAGATTAAAATGGTACAGAATATTAAATCAATGTTTATGGACTTATTTAGATTATTAAATGACTCATAAAATTGATTTAAATGTTTGTGCATTTTATGGCATTACATAAGCATTAAACAACTAGTTTTTGTTGTTTGTTTGTTTTTGCATGAATGCCGTATACTATATATGTGTTCTTCATGATTTTATTTTTAATTCATGTTAGCACATATTATATGCATTTTTAATGTTTATGGGCTGTATGACATAAAATTAAAAATGGCAAAATTGGAAATTATACTAGAGTTGATTTATAGCACAAATCTAACTAGTTAGTGTTTTGGGCTTTTAAGAGAACTTATTCAATAAGAGGATTTAGTCCATTGGGCTTTGGCCCAGTCCCGTCATGGGGTCTTCTCTTAAAGATTCAAGTACACAATTTCCATTAATGGGCTTGGCTAAATTAATTAAAATTGGACTTTGTTTTATCCATGAATGCTATGTATATTTATTTGCTAATTTGGTGTGATGAATGGATATGCATGGTGCATTCATGGGCCCTGGGTTTTTGTAATTAAATATGGCCTGCGAGCCATTATGTTTTATTGTAAAAGTTTCATTTATTTCTTAGAATAGAATATACTTGAAGACTTTGTAAATCAAGACGAAGCCCACCGGAGTGGAGAAGCCCAACTCAAAGATTCTTATGTAATAGTATAGAATCTTAGTTGTAGGTTTTTGGGCCCATGTTTGTCACGCTTTACTTTATGTAATTATATATATATATGCATGCTATGTATGGATGACAAAGCATATGCCATGTAAGCCGTAATAAAATGAATCCCTAAAATAGTAAGTCACAAAGTTGCCTTCCTAATTCGAAACATGTCAAGGCATCGATCATCGGTCACGTAGACTAGGAGTCCTAGATGCGCCCGATTATCTTTGTGAGGCATGGGTTGTGAATGTAGGTTGGACTTAACATGGAAAGGGATGCCCGGACCTAGGCAACTAATAAATGGGTTGTGCTATAACATCTTAAGATGTTAGCCCATTTGATCCAAGAGTCATGTACGAGACATGATTGGAGTTTTCCTCCCTAAGTAACTTAACTTGTTAGGTGTACAAGCTCAGCTTGACTAATAAGTTGTTGTGAAAAGTGGATCTTGGCCCACATTAAATCACTAACGCGAATTATTTAAAGGGATATTAATTCGGTTTGTGGGATCATTAATAAGACCTCATTTAATCTTGCTAAATTTTATTGTAGATTGAAAATGGCATCTTTCTTCAAACAACAATTTCTCATTGCGATCGGTCCTTGAAAAGGACAAATTGAATGGCACCAATTTCATAGACTGGTCTCGAAACTTAAGAATAGTTCTTAAGCAAGAGAAGAAGTCGTATGTTTTGGATGCACCCTTGCCTGAAGAACCAGGAAGGAACGCCTCTGCGGTTCAAAAGGAAACTTTTGAGACCAAGAAGAGCGACTCCAATGATGTGACCTGTCTGATGCTGGCCACTATGGTGCCTGACTTGCAAAAGCAATTTATAGACCAAGAGGCTTATGCGATCATGGTGCACCTCAAGGAGATGTTCCAAGAGCAAGCTCGTCACGAGAGGTTCGTGACAACAAAGGCCTTAATTTCTTGCAAGATGGCTGAGGGTACTCCTATTAGTACCCATGTACTCAAGATGAAAGGGTATCTTGATACTCTTGAGAAGCTTGAGGTACTAGTGCCAAAGGAATTGGCCACTGACTTGATCTTAGGATCATTGCCTGCTGCTTATGATCCATTTGTGATGAATTATAACATGCATGCAATGAACAAGTCAGTCACTGAGCTTCATGGGATGCTTAAGAATGCTGAAGAGAACATTCGAAAGACCAATCCCGTACTTATGGTTCAAAGGGAATTAAGAAGGGAACTGCTAAGGGAAAGGGAAAGGGAAAAGGAAAACCCAAGTCAGTTGGGAGTGCACCTCAGGCCCAATCCAAGCCTAAGGCGCCAAAACTCAAAGAGAGTGAGAGCACTTGCTTCCATTGCAACAAGATAGGGCATTGGAGGAAGAATTGCGCTCTCTTCAAGGAAGAACAAAAGAAGAATGGAGCCAAGGCGTCCAGTTCTGGTATTTTTGTTGTTGAAATTAACCTTTCTATTTTCTACCACTTGGGTATTGGATACCGGTTGTGGTTCTCACATTTGTTCAAATGTGCAGGGGCTAAGAAATAGGCGGTTACTTGGGAAGAATGAAGTGGACCTCCGTGTGGGGAATGGAGCACGACTTGCTGCCATGGAGATAGGCGACTATCACCTTCACTTTACCTTCCGGACTTTGTATTGTTTTGAATAATTGTTATTATGTGCCTGCTATGAGCAGAAACATTATTTCAGTTTCATGTTTGGATAATGATGAATTTGATTTTGTTATTAAAATGGCAATGCTCATATTCGTCGCCAAGGCATTTCTTATGGCAATGCCATGTTGCAAAATGGCCTTTATATCCTTGATTACAAAACAAAGAGTCCATATACAACATTAATTCAAAGAGGGTTAAATCAAACGAAATAAACCCTACTTACTTCTGGCATTGTCGTTTAGGACATGCAAACGAAAAACGGCATTTCAAGACTCTACAAAACTGGAGTGCTTGGGTCATTCGACTTAGAGTCTTATGACATATGCGAGCCATGTTTGCATGGAAAAATGACAAAGAGTCCTTTTAATAAAGAGGGCGAGAGGACTAATGGCTTATTAGAACTAATACATACCGATGTATGTGGACCTTTAAGTACACATGCTAGAGGTGGTTTTAGCTACTTCGTGACATTCACAGATGACTTCAGTAGATATGCCCTATGTCCTATCTAATGAAGTATAAGTCTGAAACTTTTGAGAAATTCAAAGAGTTTAATAATGAAGTAGAAAACCAACTTGGCAAAAGTATAAAAGCCATTCGATCAGATCGAGGTGGCGAATACTTAAGCCAAGAGTTTGACAGTCATCTAAAGAGTGTGGTATATTTCACAGCTCACTCCTCCTGGAACACCTCAATGGAATGGTGTGTCCGAAAGGAGAAATCGAACTTTGTTGGACATGGTTCGATCTATGATGAGTCAAGCTAATATTCCTATCTCTTTTTGGGTTATGCATTAGAAACTGCTGCGTTTCTATTGAACCGTACTCCAACTAAAGCAGTTGAGAAGACACCATACGAGGTATGGACTGGGAAAGAACCCAATATGTCTTTTCTCAAGATTTGGGGCTGTGAAGCACATGTTAAGAAATTAACATCTGACAAACTAGAGTCCAAATCGACTGTCTGCTTGTTTGTGGGTTATCCCAAAGAAATAAAGGGAATACTACTTTTACTCACAAGCGAGAACAAAGTATTTGTTGCTTGCAAGGCTGTTTTCTTGGAAAAGGAGTTCCTTCTCAAGAAAGACAGTGGGAGTAAAGTAAACTTGGAGAAATTCAAGTGCCACAAGCTTCTATAGAGGATGAGTTGGAAATGGGATCAGTTCACAACCAGTTGTGGAACAAGAATCCATTACACAAGTACCTAGAAGGTCTGGTAGGGTACGTCAGGAGATTGAGAGATATGGATTTCTAATCACTGACAGTGACACTATTGAGTTAGTAGATCATGAGGATCCTACTACCTACCAAGAAGCTATTGAAAGCCCAGACTCGAAAAATTGGCTTGAAGCCATGAAATCCGAGATGCAATCAATGTACGATAACCAGGTTTGGACCTTGGTTGATCCACCGGAAGGTGCCTAGGTAATTGAATGCAAGTGGCTATTCAAACTCAAAGCTGATAAGACCTACAAAAGGTAGACTAGTAGCAAAAGGTTTCGACAAACTCATGGTGTAGACTATGACGAGACCTTTTCGCCTGTAGTCCATGCTCAAATCCATTAGGATCTTGCTTGCCATAGCTGCATATCATGATTATGAGATATGGCAAATGGATGTCAAAACTGCTTTCCTCAAACGGAAATTTACTTGAGGATGTGTATATGACACAGCCTGAAGGTTTGTCAATCCCAAGCATCCTAAGAAGGTTTGCAAGCTTCAAAAATCCATTTATGGATTAAAGCAAGCATCCCGAAGTTGGAATCTTCGTTTTGATGAGGCAGTCAAAGAATTCGACTCCATCAAGAACGAAGATGAGCCTTGTGTGTACAGAAGGTTAGTGGGAGCATAGTAGTATTTCTAGTCCTATATGTGGACGACATCCTTCTCATTGGAAATGACATTCCAACATTGCAAAAGGTTAAGCAATGGTTGGGAAAATGTTTCTCAATGAAAGACTTAGGTGAAGCGAGACAATACTTGGTATTCGAATCTATAGAGATAGATCGAATCGGCTTTTGGGACTAAGTCAAGAAAAGTACATAGACAAAGTACTAAAGCGTTTTAGTATGGGAGACTCAAAGAAAGGGTACATACCTTTGGCTTTGGGAGTTCCTTTGACTAAAGAACAGTGCCCTAAAACCAAAGAGGAAAGGGACAACATGAGTAGAATCCCATATGCATCTGCTATTGGATCTATCATGTACGCTATGTTATGTACTAGATTGGATGTTGCTCATGCACTGAGTATAACCCAGTAGGTTTCAGCAAGACCCTAGTGAGAAGCACTGGTCTGCTGTAAAAGGGATTCTGAAGTACCTGCGAAGGACTAAGGATCACTTCTTAGTGTATGGTGGTCAAGAAGAGCTCGTCATACAAGGTTATGCCGATGCTGCTTTTCAGACCAGCACTCAGGATTC
>JBBPFJ010001059.1:0-28296 GCA_037975025.1 Excoecaria agallocha
GATACAACGTTTGGGAAGCAGTGTCTTGTCTGACTCGTGAGCCTCCTCACGAGTCGTGATCCCTTCTTCTATTCTTCTGGACTCGTGAGCCTAATGCCGACTAGTGAAGCTTTTTACGACTCGTGATTTTGTTGCCGAGTCGTGAGCCCTTCTTCTCTGCTTTACTCGTGAGTTGCCTTCCGTCTCGTGATCTCTTGTCCGAGTCGTGATCCCTTTCACGACTCCTTATCTTGTTCTTTGAAACTTCACTAGATTCTTCATTTTCTTCACACTTCACCAACTTTTTCCTAAAAACAAACATAAACACATAAATTGGACATAAACATATAAAAATACATATAATATTACATACTTAACTACATAAATAAGAGAAAAACACATACAAAAAGGTAGACATTTTACATGATATCAATCCCTCACCTTCTTTAACTGCCATAGCAGTCCGGGTACAATTAATGTTAAAGAATGTATGCTTTTAAGATGAATGGTTAAGGGTATATAGATTAATTATGTAGTTCTTTTGTGCTAAAAACTTGAAGATTTATAGAGAATTAAGAGTACCATTAAAGAGACATCACTAGGGTGCATTGCAACTATCATGGCAAAAGCACTGGTTATATGGACATAAAGGAATCTCTTAGAGAGTTAGCATTCATAGACTATGATATGTTGATGCGAATAAAGGTGTTAGTCAAGAAGCTATGTAGACATTGGTCCAATAGGGATGAATATTTGAGGCTAGTCACTACGGGTAGAAACAGAAAGGAAGATCATGATCCCACTACTTCTACTCCTGCTCTACAGGAACCTACACCAGAGGAACCCTCGCCCCAAGTGATTGCTTTTATTAATTAAGTAAAAGGTCGGTTGGATAATATGCAAGATAGTATTAATGAAGTGAAGCAAACTCTCGAGCAATTTCAAAAATCTGGGAACGATATCCATCACCACCAATCCCAGCATCTGAATAAGTTTTAGTTGTTGTGGGCAGTAAATTTTTAAAAGGGGGGTAGAGCTTCTCTATGCTAAATTTTGCTTAAGATTAAGGAAGTAGAATCTAATTTTCCCCCTAATGAAAAAAGTTATGTTAGTTTTCTTTTGAAGTTCTATTTGCTTTGTCTGTAAGGTTAACTCTAGGAGCAGCCTTGTATTTTGTTTTCAGTAATAGTACTATTAAATGTTGCTAGTCATTACTAATAGTTTATTTTTCCTATTTTAGTTACTCTAGTCAAATAGTTAGTTTAGAATTATCATTTAGCTTACACTAGACTTAGTTTGCCCTAATTTTATGCTCAAAAATTGAACTAGCTGAGCTTGAACTTAGAATTTGTAGTGTTTAAAATCTTTGTTTAGCATTAAGACAAACATGTTATTTAATGATTTTTTAGCTAGTTTAGCATTCAACTTGACTTATATTTGTTAGTTTCCACTTTTTGAGCACTAATACCGATTTTGAAATAAGAGAAAAACTAGTGCATTGTAGTAGTTGAGCAAGGAATTTTAGGATACTAGAACCTTCCTCATCAGCCTTCAAAGCATAGAAATAACTCAGGCAACTTAAAAAGTGATCTAGGCATAATTTTTCTTATTAAGCCATATGGAGACTTTTTACCTACCTTAAGTGTTTAATTTTTCCTTGTTAGCCATTTTGAGCTTAATAAGGCACGCTTAATGCATGCCATATTTATTTTTCATGTTACACTCAATTATTAACTATATAGCCTAAAAACACTTTATCTTTTCCTCTAGAATTGGCCACTCTAGAATTTGAAAGATCAACTTTTGTTTGGTATTGTAAAGGGTGTAGTAAGACTATTTTGGGATTATTAGCAAAGGATATAAATGATGTTAAGAAAATAGCGAAAAATTTTACCCTATAATTACCCATTTTATCATTATATTGTCAGATACGAAGCTAGTATATATATATAAAAAAAACTAGTGTGAAAGAAAGAAATAAAACTAGCATATATGAAAAAAATTTAAGTTTAGGGTAGTTACAAGGGAAAGAAATTATAAGTTCAAAAAGGGGATGAAATGTGAATTTGAGAGAGTGCTATAGTTCATTCTCTCAAGGGTACTTTGAATATAAAAAAAATAAGCAAGTCTAGCTTAGTATTATAATTTTTGAGTAGTGGGAGAAAATTTAGAAATGTTAGTCTAACTTGTAGTTGAGTGGTTATTGCTTTTGATTATCTATTGTCCATTCTTTGATAACCAACACCTTAACCCCATTACAACTTTTTAAAACCTACGTGATTCTATGTTCTGCTTTGAGTTGTTTAGTAGAGATGACCTTCGGGTTTCGGTTCTAAAAGAGTGGCTTATGGTGTTTCTAGAGTTTTAAGTGTAAAACCATTTCTACACTCAGATGTACATTCATTCTAAGCTTGATTATGAATTTTCATTGGTGTTTTGATTTTTATAATGCTTGAATTGTTTTATCCTTGCACTCACACATGGAAACTAGCTCATATTGTCTTATTTGAATTTATTCTAGTTAGAATTTCGTTAAGTGCTCTTATTAATTGATAAGCTTGGTTTTGAAATGCATAATTCTTGTTTAATGTTTAGTCATTTTAAGAAATTGACTTTTTCTAATTTGCATGGGGGCGAGCAAAGATTAAATGTGGGGTATTTGATAATTGTGAATTATATTATGTTTTAATATGTGTTTAGTGTGTTTATTGTGTCAGTTTGGTCTTTATTTATCTAATTTAGTGTTTAATTGTTAAGTTTATTTTATCATGTACTTAATTGCATAAATTGGTGTTTTTAGGTGTGAAAATTGGTGTTTTTAGGTGTGAAATTGAAGAAAAACAAAAGTTTTAAGAGCAAAAGAGGAAATTCAACTTTGAAAGAACTTTTAAAGACAAATAATTGTGTGTTTAGTCTAAAGAGCAGCCATTCGATGGAGTGAATTCTCACTCTACTGAGTAAGGCAAGAGGAACAGGGTATGAAGAAAAGCTTCACTCTCTGGAGTGTAATCTCACTCTACTGAGTCACTCCAAGGGTCAAGAAAAGTGAAGCCCCACTTGATGGAGTGAAATCTCACTCTATCAAGTCCAGTTGTTGAATTGGAATGGAACTCTGCTTTCTTCTGATTTGGAAAGCTTTGGCAGCCTAATTTCTTCCAATATTGAGTTGTTTAACTAGTAAGAAACACCAATTTAGGGGACGAATTTGATTTTTACAAATTAAAAGTTCTAGTTTATTTTAGTTTTGCACTTAGGGTTTAAAGGATACAATTAAAGACTCTGTAAAGACTTCAAAAGTAGTGGAAAGATTCTAAGTGTTTGTATCATTTTTGTTTATTTATTTTCTTTAGTTTTAATATGAATTGTGAGTAGTTTTTTCACTTTTGCTAAAAGATACTTGAATCTTTGAACTCTTATTGTAGTGACTTAGTTGTGCTTTTATTCAATACAAGTTGATTATTTCTTAGTTTTGCTCAAATTTTGTATGTCAGATTGTGTTAAAATTGATTGTTAACTTATTTGATTAATAGTGTGTGATTGATTCACATATGATTTGTGATATACATATTCTTTATTTAGTTTATTATTATTGATCCATGATCGTTTTCTAAGTTAGAGTTAATTGTGTGTTAATAAAAGTGGATTAAAATTGAGAAAAGTTGAACTGAGATTAGATTGAAGTTAAGTTTGCTTGAAAAAGAGTTTAATGGATGTCTAGGAGTTTAAAATCAGATTCTTATGCTAGGTGTTGAATTATTCTAAATAAGAAGGTTTAATACGTAAATTGATGGTTTAAATAAGCTATATGGCTTTATATAACTGGTTTTTCCATAATCACTTGTGTTCCTTTTAATTGAGCCATTGCAGTATTAGTTAAGGTAGATAGTCCTTTAGCAGAAGTTGTCTTTATTATTGATTTTTACCAACTAACATTACTTGCTTTATTTAAGTTTAGAATTCTCTACTTAAATTTCTGTTTAGTTATTTTAGCTGTTTAAGTTATTGTTTTTAGTTTGTTAAATTTTCATCATCACAAAACTTAGGATTTCTCTTACTCTTTGCATAGAGTGTCCATTCTAAATCTAAAACAAGTTTGGACTTCATAGTTTCCCTTAGGTATGATATTCAGGGTCTTAATCTTATTTTCCTACATCACTAGCCAATCTAGTACACTTGCTAGACACTGATCAAGGTAATTAATCTTATTTAAAGTTAAAAATCACTTGGGAGACTAGGGTTTCACTTTAAGGGGCTTAAGAGTAGGCAAAGAGCTTTACAGTTCTCATCTATCTACATGATGACTTGAGAGTGCTTATGTTGGATTTTTATGGTTACATGCATCATATACATGAGTGGAATTTTAAAATTTTTTAACCATATGATCTGATCTTGCCATGAATACACAATATAACTATATGAGAATAAGAAAAATCACCTTTGATTTTTGTTGAACAGTTGATTTTACTTCGCACCGGGTTGTCGCAAACCACAGTGTCCAAAATCGAACACCTCCAATGAGTAATCCACACTAGAGAGGGGTAAATTGAACCAACAAATTGGTGTTCAACTAGGGCTGGCCGAAATTCCCAAGAGCTAGCTTGGGAAGTGGCGCAAAAGTGGAGAGATAATTAAGAGAAAAAGACTTTCCTTTTGTTTTTAATCACTTAACCCTAATTCTCATTAGTTGGCCTTTTATAGTTAGGTTAAAATTCCAAATCCTTAATGAGATTGGGCTCTTTAAAATTGCTGGAGAATTATTAATTGGGCTTCTGGAATTAATTATAATCATTTGGGCTTAATTAAATCCAAATTAAATCTTTTCATAAAAGACCATGCACAAAATCCACAAACTAGGCCCTTTGTGCATCTAATTGGATTTAAATACCCAAATGGATTCCAAATCCAACCAAATTAAATATGTGAGTTCCATAACACTTATGTAACATATATAAATTAATTTGGTCCAAGAAAAAGCCCTCTAAGCCCTTCTGTATGGAGTTGGCGTGTAGCCCTCTTCTGGAGGGCTTCCTCCAACTTCTTCATTCCTTTGGCCCTCTATAATTTCTCCAATGGTCCTATTAATTATTATATCAGTCCTATAACACTTATAGTAGTCTTATAACACTTATAAGATAATAATAATTAATCATGAAATACATTATTTCATTTAGGTCCAATTTACAAAACATTTCTCAAAAGTTTCGCGGACAATTTTATTTGATAATAATTAATTAAACTCTTTAATTAATTATTATCATATTCTCCTCTCTACCTTTATAATAATATCAAATATTATTATCCTTGTCATTTTACCATTTTACCCTTTTTCTCTATATGTGTGTGACCTATTGGGTTCCTGTCCATGTTGGCAGTATAATATGTAATTGTGAGTTCTATTCAAAACTCACATGATTTAAACTCCTTTAAATCATTTTATCAATCTCTATTGATATTTTGATACATCATTATACAAGTCATGATTGGCCTCTAGCTAGGCATCATGACTACCCAAATGTCAGGAAAGTCATGTGGTTTGACTGTACCCTTCCATAGAAACAGTTACCGTGCAATTACTCCTTTCACCACTCTTATCTCAATTAGATTCTGAGTATGGATTTCTGTCAACTCATATAAATCTAATTATGTATGTTCTATTAATTTAACCATTGTTCCTAAAATGCCCTTCATGGATCTCCATCCATCTCGGCATATTACTCTGGCCAGAGATTCACTGAACAAGGTAATTATAGAATCATGTGAGATAACTTCCCTTGTTAAATCTGGGATGCTGAATCCTTTGTCAATCACTCAACTATCTTCAAGTAGGTCATGATATACCCAATCTCCTAACTATGTTCACTCCCAGTTGGAAGTAATCAGTTATGGAGTCAAAGTATACCACTTGCTACTTAAGATAACTTTGGTGATCTCAAGTCTAAGGATACTTGCACAACCACTATGAAGAGATTCCTCACTGACATAGATTTAATATCCATATGAGGATTCTCTTTGCAGGTCTCCAATGAACTTGTTCCTCTAACAAGCATCCACATGTTAGCATTGATTATCATCCATAATCACAATTATGAGAACCATTGCTTGAACCATTCAAGAAGCATAACATGTGCTAGTCTGTCCGAATTAACAATGTCCTATCTTGTTAATTCTATGACTAGGGATATTTAGATATTAACACATTTGCATGCGATAGACATCTCACATCATGAACACTTTCATGATTGCCTTTTGCACTGTGTTTATAATATCTAGGACTTCATTTATTAATTTAAGATTTACAAACTCATGTATTCAAACACAGCATTAATAAATGAATGATGCCTTTTATTAATAATATAAATTTCATACATATGAAAAACATCCCTATTACATGGGCTCTAGGGCATACTCTCTAACAATCTCCCACTTGCACTAGAGCCAATCACTCATATGTCTCAGACCCATGCTATTTATATGGTGATCATGCTTTATCTGGGAAAGTGCTTTAGTGAGGGGATCCGCCACATTGTCATCTGTGGGAACCCTTTCTGTTTTCACATCATTTCTAGCTACTATTTCCCTTATGAGATGGTAGCGTCTGAGAACATGCTTGGATCGCTGATGAGACCGTGGTTCCTTTGCTTGCGCAATGGCTCCATTGTTGTCACAATATAAAGGAATCGGATCAACAATGCTAGGCACCACTCCTAGTTCGGTTATGAACTTTTTGATCCAGACTGCTTCTTTGGCTGCTTCTGAAGCAGCAATGTACTCAGCTTCTGTCGTGGAATCAGCAGTTGTTTCTTGTTTGGAACTTTTCCAACTAACTGCTCCTCCTCCCATTATGAACACATAACCAGATTGTGATTTACAATCATCTTTGTCAGATTGAAAGCTGGCATCTGTATACCCGTTTACTTCCAAACTGCCCTCTCCATATACCAAGAATACATCCTTAGTCCTTCTCAAGTACTTAAGAATATTCTTGACAGCTGCCCAATGTTCCTCTCCAAAATTAGATTGGAATCTGCTTGTGACGCTCAAAGCAAATGCTACATCTGGACGTGTACATAACATAGCATACATGATAGAACCAATTGCAGATGCATATGGTATTCTATTCATGCTCTCTCTATCCTCCAGTGTCTGTGGACATATAGACTTAGAAAGGTGTTTCCCATGCACCATGGGTATAAACCCTTTCTTAGAGAGATCCATATTGAACCTCTTCAATACTTTATCTATATATGTACTTTGAGAAAGACCTAGCAACCTATTGGATCTATCTCTATAGATCCTTATTCCCAGAATATAGGATGCTTCTCCAAGGTCTTTCATGGAGAATTGCTTGGATAACCATATTTTAACAGATTGGAGAAGAGAAATGTCATTTCCCATTATCAATATGTCATCTACATATAGAACTAGGAAGACAATTGCACTCCCACTGACCCTTTTATACACACAAGGTTCATCTTCATTCTGTGAGAAACCAAACTCTTTAACTGTCTCATTGAATCGTATGTTCCAACTCCTAGAGGCTTGCTTCAATCCATAAATGGATCTTTGAAGCTTGCATACCTTTTCGCCATTTCCTGATGTGAATCCTTCTGGTTGTGTCATATACACATCCTCGGTAAGATTTCCATTAAGGAAAGCTGTCTTCACATCCATCTGCCAAATCTCATAATCATAATGAGCTGCAATGGCTAAAAGTATTCTTATAGACTTAAGCATCGCTACAGGAGAAAAAGTTTCGTCATAGTCAATACCTTCTTTTTGACGATAACCTTTTGCTACTAAGCGAGCTTTATAGGTAACTATATTACCTTCCATGTCAGTCTTCTTTTTGAAGACCCATTTGCACCCTATGGGTTTTATCCCTTCAGGTGGTTGAGTTAAAGTCCATACTTTATTCTCATACATGGAGTCCATTTCGGACTGCATAGCCTTAAGCCATAAATCACGTTCTGAACTGTTCAAAACTTCTTGATAGCTTGTAGGCTCATTGTCCTCTACTACAGTTATGCCTCTATCCGAATCAATGTGAAATCCATATCTCACAGGGATAGAACGCATCCTAGTAGATCTTCTAGGATTTTGTGTATAATCAGGTTCAACTGTGATTTCATCATTATGAAATTCAGTTTCAGGTTCAATCGATTGATCATCTTCTATTTGTGGGTCTTGAACTTCACCAAGCTCAATTTTACTCCCAATGTCCTCTCGTAGGAGAAATTCTCTTTCTAAGAAGACAGCATGCCTTGAAACAAACACCTTTTGTTCTAAGGGATGATAGAAATAATATCCAAACGTTTCTTTTGGATATCCCACAAATAAACATTTGTCAGACTTAACATCCAGTTTGTCTGATATTGTCCTCTTCACATAAGCAGGACAACCCCATACTTTCATATGAGAAAGCGTGGGTTTCTTGTTATTCCACATCTCATATGGAGTAACATCAACCGATTTACTAGGAACTCTATTTAACACATAAACAGCAGTTTCTAGTGCATACCCCCAAAAGGACTTAGGCAAGTTCGCTCAGCTCATCATTGATCGAACCATATCTAATAGTGTTCGATTCCTCCTTTCGGATACACCATTGTGTTGTGGTGTATATGGAGGAGTCCATTGAGATAAAATCCCATTATCTCTAAGATAATCCTGAAACTCTTGACTTAAGTATTCTCCACCTCGATCTGATCTAAGTGTTTTAATACTTTTGCCAAGTTGTTTCTCTACTTCATTTCTGAATTCTTTGAACTTTTCAAATGCTTCAGACTTATATTTCATTAGATAGATGTATCCAAACCTGGAATAATCATCTATGAAAGTAATGAAGTAGGAGTAACCTCCTCTAGCATGTGTAGTCATTGGACCACATACATCCGAATGTATTAAGTCCAAAACCATTTTAGCTCGTTCTCCTTTACCAATAAAGGGAGCTTTTGTCATTTTTCCCAATAAACAAGATTCGCATGTATCAAATGATTCATAATCAAATGATCCCAAATCACCTGACTTGTGCAATTTGGTCATGCGTTTTTCATTTATGTGGCCTAAACGACAATGCCATAAGTATGAGGTATTTAGATTATCATGTTTCATTCTCTTGGTATCCACATTATGTACTTCTTTAATTAAATCAAGAACAAATATACCATTCTCAATGATAGCTTTTGCATAAAATATATTGTTCTTAAAAATGTAACAACATTTGTCCTTTAAAGAAATATCATAATCGTTCATTAAACAACTGAAAGAAATAATACTCTTGGACAAAGCTGGAACATAATAACAATTATTTAATTCCAGTACTAATCCACTCGGAAGAGGCAAATGATAAGTCCCCACAACAGTTGTAGAGATGTTTTGTCCAGTAGCTGACTGCAAACAAATCTCTGCCTTTCCAACTCTTCTAAAGCTTCTAAGCCCCTGTAGATCATTACATAAATGAGATCCACATCCGGTATCTAATACCCAAGATTGTTTTGAAGCAATAGAATAAGTATTAATTTCAATCCTATGAATACCTGAAGTAGATGCAACAGCTTGCTTCTTCTCCTTAAGAAAATCTAGATAGGCCTTGCAGTTACGCTTCCAATGACCATCCTTTCCACAATGGAAGCAAGTCCCTTTGGGATTCTCTTTCTTGGCAACCTTCTTCTTGGAGATCCCACCATTCTTTGGCTGCGCCTTGGTTATCTTCTTCTTCTGCTTCTTGCCTTTAGCAGAAGTGACAACCATAACACTTTTTGGATCTTTCTTAAATGATCCATCAGCTGTCTTGAGCATGTTGATTAACTCAGGAATGGATACTTGGATCTTGTTCATGTTGAAGTTAAGCACAAAAGGTGCATAACTTGGAGCCAACGAGTACAAGATTAAATCTATGTAAAGATCATTATCCATAACATAGCCAAGTCTACTCAAATGCTCAATATACCCATACATCTTCAATGCATGAGCAGCAGCTGAAGTGCCTTCCACCATTTTGCAACTAAATAGAGCTCGAGCAATCTCATATTGCTCAGTTCTAGCCTGAGAAGAATAAAGCTCCTCTAGATGCAAAACGATGGTTCTAGCATCCATCATTTCATGTTGCTTCTGAAGCTCCGAGGACATAGCACCCAGCATCAGACATGCTGCTGTTTCACTATCCTCCATGTATTTTCGATAAATGCCTTTGATCTCATCAATGGCATCATCTGATGGACGTGGTGGTGGATCTTTATCCAAGACATAGTGGATCTTTTCAGCTCTGAGAACAATTCTCACTTGCCTGATCCAGTCAGAATAGTTGTTGCCAACCAGCTTGTTATCCAAGATTGATCGTATGTTAATGTTTGATGTGCTCATGATGATGACCTAGATGTGAAAAAGAAAAGATATGAGAGTATGTTCATATATATATATATATATGCATTAATAAGGTCTTTAATTAATCCATTTACTCCCACTATTTTATTGCGAATTAATAGCCCTCACTATATAATCCGAGAAAACCCGATGGTTTTCTTAGTGGGCCAATATCCAATCCTTGATATGTAATTTGACCTTGACTGTGGTCAACAAGCCAAATTCCATACCCTTGAAAGGTAGGTATCTTTATACCAATTGTGTCTCTACACAACTATTGGATCATTAGGTTATCAACTCTTGATGCATGCATATCATATATGCATTCCCTAATCTTGCCTCTAGAACCATTAGCCTTGACTGTGGTCAACAAACTAATGGGCCAGCTAAGATGACCCATTTAATTAGATTTGAACATATTCGATATAATGTGAGCTTGACTGTGGTCAACAACCCACACTATAAAGAACTCTGGTTCTCCTCAAATTAATGGAAGGCTTATATACCTTAGTATTTGTTTGAGGGTTTTAGTTAATTAAGTCTCATCATACATGGTTGGCATACATTGGTATGCATCCTATATCTATCACATAAATATAAGCATACAAATATGGTATAGTTATGGACTTCACTACATTGATTTCCCCGAGCCAAGAGGGAAATCAAAAGGTCACACCTAGGTAGTATGCATGATTCAAACAAGAAAATAATTACATTATCTTCAAGCTTGTTGGATCTCCATCCGGCCCATCTTGCTCCTTGATATTGGTCTCCATCTCTATTTCTAATTCTAATCTAAGTAATCTAATTACATATTACAATTTGAAATGAAATACAAACCAAAAACAAGTGGCCGGGACATGAAAGTCCTCATTGGGCCAAAACATGCATTATGCTCAATCACATTGGGCTTTGTCCATAACTAACCATCATGCCAATCATTCACCCTTATATGCCTTTCTAATGCATAAAGAAATGGATTACTAACTTTGTTTCAACCTTTGAAACTATATTTTGAGTTATTTTAATGATGTGATCAAATTAGGAAACTTTTTCCATTTTGGAAACTTTCATTTTAGGAAACCTTTTTGCATGAATTTGTTCTTGCCTTAATAATCAATCAAATTGATTATTAATTAATTATAAATTGATTATTTAATTAATTAATCATATTAAATAATTAAAAGAATCAATTTTGGGCTTAAATAAGTGTAGGCCGAAACCCACAGAAGAAAAACCCTAAGTGTGTTCACACACAAACCAGTTTTGTGTCATTTGGACCATTTGGGCTTTTTGGAATGAGCCAAGCCCACTCCAGCCCTTAAAACCCATTAATAAACTTAATTAATGTTTATAATAGTTAATTTAAATCAGCTCCTTGGGCCTACCAAGTCATTTACTAATTTAAACCAAGTCCGTAAACATAATTAAGCCCATTAAGTGGTTTTAATGAATTAAAATTAATCAAATTAATTTAAGGCCCATTTTAATTAATCCAATTAATTAAAAACACTTTAATATATCATATATATCATATTTAGAAGATCAAAAGTCGTTCTAACCAAGAACACATCAAGAACACATGAAGAACACCAATTTATCGAACTTTTCGACAAAACTAGTTTTCATGCAAAACTTGTTCGATTTTAATTCCGTTCGATCCTACGGCTTAATATCACATATTAAACACATAAAATATCATCTAAATGATTTTTAAATGGATCCATAAGAAATTAAATTAGAACAGCCCCTACATTACCTAGGGTTTCACGCCAAACCCAAATCAAAATTCTTCAAAAAATTCGTTTTTGTTTCCACCAAATTTATTTGATCACACATACAACCAGAAATCAATATTTCTCATTCATGAACAATCAAATCTAATATTTTAAAGTTCATGAAATAAATAACTCAAAACAAAACAAAACTTATTCCGCAGAAAAATATAGAATTGTATATCCATGGCAAAACCGTGGCTCTGATACCATGTTGGATTTTTATGGTTACATGCATCATATACATGAGCGGAATTTTAAAATTTTTTAACCATATGATCTGATCTTGACATGAATACACAATATAACTATATGAGAATAAGAAAAATCACCTTTGATTTTTGTTGAACAGTTGATTTTACTTCGCACCGGGTTGTCGCAAACCACAGTGTCCAAAATCGAACACCTCCAATGAGTAATCCACACTAGAGAGGGGTAAATTGAACCAACAAATTGGTGTTCAACTAGGGCTGGCCGAAATTCCCAAGAGCTAGCTTGGGAAGTGGCGCAAAAGTGGAGAGAGAATTAAGAGAAAAAGACTTTCCTTTTGTTTTTAATCACTTAACCCTAATTCTCATTAGTTGGCCTTTTATAGTTAGGTTAAAATTCCAACTCCTTAATGAGATTGGGCTCTTTAAAATTGCTGGAGAATTATTAATTGGGCTTCTGGAATTAATTATAATCATTTGGGCTTAATTAAATCCAAATTAAATCTTTTCATAAAAGACCATGCACAAAATCCACAAACTAGGCCCTTTGTGCATCTAATTGGATTTAAATACCCAAATGGATTCCAAATCCAACCAAATTAAATATGTGAGTTCCATAACACTTATGTAACATATATAAATTAATTTGGTCCAAGAAAAAGCCCTCTAAGCCCTTCTGTATGGAGTTGGCGTGTAGCCCTCTTCTGGAGGCTTCCTCCAACTTCTTCATTCCTTTGGCCCTCTATAATTTCTCCAATGGTCCTATTAATTATTATATCAGTCCTATAACACTTATAGTAGTCTTATAACACTTATAAGATAATAATAATTAATCATGAAATACATTATTTCATTTAGGTCCAATTTACAGAACATTTCTCAAAAGTTTCGCGGACAATTTTATTTGATCATAATTAATTAAACTCTTTAATTAATTATTATCATATTCTCCTCTCTACCTTTATAATAATATCAAATATTATTATCCTTGTCATTTTACCATTTTACCCTTTTCTCTATATGTGTGTGACCTATTGGGTTCCTGTCCATGTTGGCAGTATAATATGTAATTGTGAGTTCTATTCAAAACTCACATGATTTAAACTCCTTTAAATCATTTTATCAATCTCTATTGATATTTTGATACATCATTATACAAGTCATGATTGGCCTCTAGCTAGGCATCATGACTACCCAAATGTCAGGAAAGTCATGTGGTTTGACTGTACCCTTCCATAGAAACAGTTACCGTGCAATTACTCCTTTCACCACTCTTATCTCAATTAGATTCTGAGTATGGATTTCTGTCAACTCATATAAATCTAATTATGTATGTTCTATTAATTTAACCATTGTTCCTAAAATGCCCTTCATGGATCTCCATCCATCTCGGCATATTACTCTGGCCAGAGATTCACTGAACAAGGTAATTATAGAATCATGTGAGATAACTTCCCTTGTTAAATCTGGGATGCTGAATCCTTTGTCAATCACTCAACTATCTTCAAGTAGGTCATGATATACCCAATCTCCTAACTATGTTCACTCCTAGTTGGAAGTAATCAGTTATGGAGTCAAAGTATACCACTTGCTACTTAAGATAACTTTGGTGATCTCAAGTCTAAGGATACTTGCACAACCGCTATGAAGAGATTCCTCACTGACATAGATTTAATATCCATATGAGGATTCTCTTTGCAGGTCTCAAATGAACTTGTTCCTCTAACAAGCATCCACATGTTAGCATTGATTATCATCCATAATCACAATTATGAGAACCATTGCTTGAACCATTCAAGAAGCATAACATGTGCTAGTCTGTCCGAATTAACAATGTCCTATCTTGTTAATTCTATGACTAGGGATATTTAGATATTAACACATTTGCATGCGATAGACATCTCACATCATGAACACTTTCATGATTGCCTTTTGCACTGTGTTTATAATATCTAGGACTTCATTTATTAATTTAAGATTTACAAACTCATGTATTCAAACACAGCATTAATAAATGAATGATGCCTTTTATTAATAATATAAATTTCATACATATGAAAAACATCCCTATTACATGGGCTCTAGGGCATACTCTCTAACAGCTTATGGACTCTAGATGGAAATACCCTTATTTGAAAATGAGAGTTGCATCTAGGGATAGTAGGCCTTAATCTCCATTCATTGCATGCTTATATGTTTATTTGCATTCTCATAAGATCAATTGACACTACAAAAGAACTGTAAATTAGCGACGGCATAATTTCATCTCAAATTTGCGATAGTTTTGTGACTATTTTCCATTTCCGTCATGGGAAGAGTATTTTTCATTTTTTTGCGATGAAACAGCAACAGAAATGAACAAAAAGTTGCTAATTATTGGCGGAAAATATAAATGCCATTTTGTGACGGAATTACCGACAAAAGTTTCGTCACTATTTTTTAAAATTTTTATTCATAAATTAGTTTAAGAAAATTTAGTGACGAATGTTTTGGTTGCTAATTTCGAAGGGAAAATAAGCACCACTTTTTGCAATGGTTTAGCGATGAATATTTATCTGTCGCTAATAGTGTTAAATTTCATTAAAGAATATCAGCGACGAAATAATGTAGTCGCTGATTTGTCGCAAATAAAATAAAAAATAGTTTTTTTTATTTCAATCACATATCGAGGTCAATTTCTCATCTCGTGAGTCATAGGCATATTCCAAACTCGTTCAAAGAGTTTTAAAAATTTATATTTGTTTGAGTAAAATAAAAATGATAATATGAGAGCAATTAAAAATTTTTTGTAGTATAATAGAAATGGGTATAGAAATATATAAATTGGGGACCCAATTATAATGAACTTTAAGAGGAAGAACTAAAGAGAAACTAAATAGGGCCTAAAGTAAAATTTTACAAAAAAAAAATCAATCTTACATTAAGCAAAATGGCATCATTTTTTGCAACCCCTCCCCCCCCCCCCCCCCACCCTCTTTCAACAGTGTGTTTTAGGCCCTTTCATTCACGATTTATTACCAATTTTTGCACCCTTATTGCCTACACGACTCATTTTGCTACCACTACCTCTGATTCCTTCATTAGCAGCTACTTGTTATCAATTCTCTTTTTGCTCCTATTCTTATTTTCTTTGTCAATTTCTTATTAAAAGTAGCCTTAGCTACATTTCTTATTTCTTTCACAACCCATCTCATCGATCTCCTTTATTGCTCACCATTAGAGCTTTGTTGCTCTCTCCCACGATAAATTATAGCTGAGAGATGAAGATTTATCTATTAGATATCCAAAACTAAGCGAAAAATGAAGAGAAATGTGATCTTTAGGGATTTAGAAATTGGGAGTTAGTTTGTGTAGGTAAGATGAATCTCATGCATTTTACCATATTAATTTCTCTTAATTATGTATTTCTTGTATTGATTTGGATTATTTAGCTAGGGTGTTGATAAGTCCAAATTTATACTCCATTTGAGCCCATTTTCCTTTCATTTTGATAGGGGTGTGCAAAACCTAACCTTACTCGAATAATCCAAATAACCTGACCTAAACTAGATATTTAGGTAGGGTTGGGGAATTTTTATTTTTTAGGTCGGGTTAAAACCCTTTTAAAATCGACCCATCCAAATAACCCATATAAATACTCTTATTACACTGCATTTTAACATTTTGGTCTCCTATCCTCCCCTTCTGTTAATCAAATCACTATATACAAAATCCTAATTCGAGCTCTCCTCTGCCCCTTGCCTATCATTGCCTTGTCTTCAACATCTGCCTATTGCCACCGCTAGCCCATGTTATCGCTGGCATATGTTCTTCAACCTGTGCCGTCTCTAATGGTGATAGCAGTGGTGTTATTTGTGCTATTAAGTCCAGGATTGCTATTTTCTCTCATTTATCTACCCTTCTGTCTTCTCCTTCTTCTTTTTAAAAAAAAATCTTTAATTTACTATTTTTTATGCAATTGCAATTAAAGTAGGATTACTTGCTTTAAAGAAGAATGGTTGAAAATTGGGTAATTTGACAAACAACTTACGAGTGCTATCTAGAGACTCAAAATTGCATTCTCAAACATTGCTCTATGCTTTAAGAATTTTCCAAATTTTTGTGAAGGATAATTCTAAATCCTGTCATTATCTCTATTGTTACTCTTTTCTTTGATGAATTTATGTTTTGCTTATTCGTAATTTTCTCTTGTTATTATGCTTCATGTGAAATAGAATGGAGCAGTGCTTCCCTAATGTTTTGCTAATTCTTTTGCCATTTCATTTATATGTTTAGTTGATGAGAAGATAAATATTTTGGTAACTCTAATTAATTTATCATTATAGTTTGGGTTGTTTATGGGAATTGTTTTTTCCATTATTTATTGATGATTCTTTTTATGAACAAATTTAATCATTAACTGTTTTATTTTAATGATGAACTTGAACTTAAGTGGTAGGTGATTAGGATGGTTAATTGGTTATTGTCGTACATAATCTTTATAAGCACTCTTTTTTTTTGTTTATTAATTCTTGTATTGTTTCTTTTGTATCTAGATATAAACTTGAACTAAACCTCTCTCTTTTGCGGTTTGATAAAGGCAATTTAGAGAGAAGTATGTTCTATATACAAAAATCAAATTCAGGTTTTTTGAGTTAATCGGGTCAGAGATCAAAAAAGTTAGGTTAATAGGATTACGCCTAAATATGAAATTAGGTACGGTCGGGTGAAGGGATATGGGGAATTTCAAGTGTCGGGTTATTTGCGTTTCGGTCGGGTTGAATCAAACTCGACTTATGCATACCCCTACATTTTAAGCTTATTAAATCTAGCTTACTAGGTCTTTAGTTAGAAATAAATGAGCTGAGGTTTGAGATTGAATTGTGGTGAGAGACTCTTATTTTGTAGAAAATTGATGGTTCACAACTGTCAGTCACTTTGTGATAGTTGTAAAGGTTTAAAAAAAAGAGGCAAAAGCCTAAGCATTTTCAGCATAGTTGTCATGCAATTTGTAATAGTTGTTTAGGATAAGGCACACAGCTATCATGAATCATGTGACAGCTATGAGGTAATTGCAATTTAGAGGTAAAAGCTATAAAAGATTTTTAAAAAGCCATTAGGATTTGTCACATGGTTGTCATGAGGTTGATGCAATTGTGACCCTAACCAAATAGCATTTTCTAAACTAAGAACTCATAGGTGTCGCTTTAACCTAATAGCCATGACACCATTAGACTATATGTGGTTGAAATTTCAATTTTAGATGAGCTTTTGTTCTTTTATCAAAATTTTAGTTATACTTTCCATTTTTCTCTGTACTTTTCTCGTTCTTTTTGGGTTTCCTTACAAACCCATTTACTTTTTCTAAGGATTTTCTTAAATAAATTTAAATCAATCTTCTTTATTTATAATTTTAGGGTTTTTTTCTTGAAACTCTATTTGTCTTTTTGTTCTTCAACTTTTGGAGGAGAAAGTTAGGTGATTGTTAAAGATATGAGATTCTAGAGGATTTCCATGAGCATCTCAATCTCTACTCATCTTTATTTCTTATTTCATAAAATGAAAAATAAGTAATCTCTTTATTGTTATGGGATCTTTGAATCCCTCCATTTCTATGTAAAGACTTCTAAATCTTGTTATAATCTTAGTTGTTCTTATATGTTGATCTTAATCTCCACATGTTTATGATTGTTAGGTCATGATTTTATTGTATTAGAATGATGGTTAATTTTAGATGTATATAGTTGGTATTGCATATATATACCCTTATTCATATTTTTCTCTGCATCTTGATTGCTAAATGTTGCTGAAATGGTAGTTTTGATTTTTAGATGTTGAGTTGTTTGGTTCAAAAGTGTTTTGGAGATTAGATTGTTTCATGGATAGACAGAGCTAAGATGGTAATCTATCCTAAATCAATGGTAGTTATAGCAATGTAGATATTAGATTTTAGGCCGACTAGGAAAAAATCTTAAGATCTAGAGTATTTTTCTAAAAAGGAAACATGGGTATTTAGTTTACCATATCTAAGATATGTGTTGTTGTTTAGAGTCTTTGTTATGAGAGTAAGGAGAGGATAAGTCTCATGTATTGACAAGAAAATAAAGTGCTAGACTTTCCTCCCGATTTTTATGCTTTGAAAAGGTTTTATTTGGGCTTTTCCCTCTTATACCTTTTTTCAGAGGCTGAAAAGTGGGTTTTAAAGGCAAAATTTTAGGTTAGGACAAAGTGATGTCCATCACTTATCTAATAAATCATGTCTATAACCCAAAGCTCACTCATTCCCATCTCTCATTTCTAGCCCCTAACTCGCCTAGAGCTGCATGAGTCACGAGTGCAATTAATCCGAGTTATGATAAAAAAAGGGTATTTTTATCTATTTCTTTCCAAACCAGGGATGCCCATTGGTCCTTACGAGTGGCGCCTATCACTAGGTTTTTAAAGACATTTCCCACTTCAAAATTGCTAATTTGCTAGATGCTATAAGTTTTACTATTGGTTTATTTATAATTTTGCTAGATTCAATTCTCATCAATATAAAATTTATACATCTATACGTAGATGCTATAAGTTTTATTATTGGTTTATTTATAAATTTTGCTACTTTCACAATATGCATTTAAATTTAAGTTGTTAAACCCTTTTAAACAGGTATTTTACCATGTGGTAGAAATAAGTAGGATTTCTGTCTTATTATCCTTTATGCCTTGTTTTAATTTTGTCTCTCTTGGAAAAGTTATTTAAAATCATTTTTAAGCATTTTGTGAGTCCTTTTCGTCCTCTTTTCTAGACCTATTTGTTGACAAAGATGTTATTTAAGAAGGGGAGAAAAGGTTGGCAGTGTATATGGCCATGTATCACTTGATGCATGTCTAAAAATATGATTTTTCTCTTCTTTTAAAAAAATTATATCTACTATATGTTACTCAGTGCATACCTGTGCATTCTATAACATACACTCAAAATCCTTTTCCTTTATTTATTTTACTTTATTTCATTCTAATTTATTCTTTCTTTGTTAATATCATTATTGTTATTATTGTTATTGTTATTATTATGTTGTCAGGGTTAACTTTTAATTCTTTTGCTTTTAAAGCTAACTAGAACAGGTGTTTAAGTTCAGGTTCCTTTTGTACTACTTGTATCCATTCTTGGATACGGTTGACATTTTGCAATGCCTTTTCTTCATCTTCTTCGACTGCTTGAGCCAAAGATTTTATTGTAACAGCAGAGGATACGCCTGATTTTGTTTCTTATTGGTCCTTTTGGAACTCTTTGCCCTTTCCTTTTGTCTTGGAATTTTTAGGCATTTTGGGTGTCACTCAGTACCTATTTTGGAGAAACTCTCTGGTTAAAAAATTAGGAATTGAGTTTTGTTCTCCCTTAATAAATTCAATTTCAAAATAGAAAATACTAAGGATTGCTTGCCATCTAGCAAAAATTTCTTTTGATATAATGTTTTAAACATCTTTTTGCAAAACTTCTTTTGTTGATTTACAATCAATACGAAGTAAAAACTTTTAATTGAGTAAATCACTTTGAAATTTTGCAATGCACAAGACAATTGAAAGAATTTTCTTTTTAATGGTAGAATAACTCTTTTGACAATCATTCCAATGTGCAGATGTAAATTGTATAATGCATTCTTTGATCTTAACTCTTTATTTTAAAATCCCCCTAAATCCTATATCTGAAGCATCTATTTCAACTATTTTGAATTCTAAAGGATCAACTATATGTAGACAGGGAATTTCCTTGACCTAGATTTTAATCTTTTGAATAGCTCTAGTATGCTCATCAGACCAGGGAACTGGGTTTTTCTTCAACCTATCATATAATGGTTTTGCTAATAGGTTGACGTTTGGACGAAAATCTAAGACATAATTCAAACTACCCAAGAACCTTAATAATTGTGTTTTGTCTAGAATTTTATCATGGAATTTGTCAGAAAAAGCCAAGGATATCTTAATTAGAGTGATCGTTCCTTGAGAAATGTAATGACCCAAAAAATGGACTCTTGTTTGGAAAAGAGAGATTTTTTATTTGGATACAACTAATCTATTTTTTTGGTAACCATAAAAAATATTTTTAAGTGCTTGAAATGTTGTTCCACTGTTTCAAAAAAGATAAAAATATCATCAATATATACTATACAGAATTTTGAATAAGGAATGGAAATATCATTCATTATTCTTTGAAATTCTGAGGGAGCATTTTTTAATCCAAATGGCATTACCTTCCATTCATATTGACCAAAAGGAACAGTAAAAGCCATTTTGTAACGATCTTTTGGTTCTATCTGAACTTGCCAAAAACCTGATTTTAAATTAAATTTTGAAAATATTAAGGCAGAACGAAGTCCTGATGGAAGATATTTTTTGTTTGCAAGTGGATATCGAATCCATTTTAAAGTTTTGTTTAAAGGCTTATAATTTATCACAAGTCTTGGGGTACCTCTTTCTATTTCTGAATTCTTGCTTACATAGAAAGCTTCACAACTTCAGGGAGACCTAGACTTTTGAATAAGGCCTTTAGACAATAAATCACGAATCTCATTTTGGCAATGAATTTTTAGTTCATGATTCATTTGAATTGGTTGAGCTTTTGTGGGAATCATTTTTCTAAAAAATCATTTTCATATGGTAGATCTACCATATGGTGTTTTCTTTCCAAAAAGCATTTGGTAAATCAGAATAAATTTCTTTTTCAAGAAATGTTTGGAAATCCAAAATCTTTTGTTTGATATATTTATCTTGTAAACAGGTTTGAACTCTGAAGAAAGAAACATCCTCTTTTAAGAAATTTAGATGTTTCATTATTCCTTGAATTATGAGATTTAACTCATTTTTGTAAACAGAACAAGTTTTCAAAAGGTTTAAATTTCTTGTTCTGGGTTTTTCAATGAAAGGGAAAATTATTTTAATTCCTTGTGATTTAAAAGAAATACCGTCATAGTTGACAGAATAAGGAGTTATCATGTTGATAAACGAAGTCCCTAAAATGACACTATGATTTATATTTTCTAATAAAACAAAAGGAGTTTGAATAGAAATACTACTGTTCTTGATTGTAGCCTCTATTTTGCTTTTAATAATCATTTTTTAATTATTTACTGCAGAAAATTTTTCATTTGTTTCGTGAGCAAATTTTTAGGGAATGATACAGCTTTTTAAGCAGTTTAAATCAGCATCTGTATCAAAAAGAGCAACGGTTTCGAATTGAAAATCATTTGAGAAAACAAGTTTGACTTTGATCAAATATTTTCTAGTAGTGACTATTCTTAAAACAAACAAGAAATCTTTGGAACTATTTCCAAAGTTTTAATTTCATTTGTTGTTGTTTCAAGGTCTATTTCATTTTCTTCCTCAGATTGATTTTCTATTTTAGCAATTTGTGAGACTAATCTGTGAAGAAGTTCAGAATCAAATTCATTTTTTTGTTTAAGAGCTTTTAACTCTTGTTTGACTTCGTTTATTTCTTCTTGAAGTGATGAAATAGTAATAGGAAGTTTGTTTTTTGATGTAATACCTAGAATTTTTGTCAAATCATAGATATTATTTTTTATTGTGATGATAGAAGGAGGATGATGAGGATTTTTATGGTTTTGACTCAAAGGATACTAAAAGTTTTTCAATAATATCATTTTGAAGTTTTTTATCCTCAACCTGTTTGACAATATCAAGCATCAATTCTTGATCTTTTATTAAGACATTGATAGATTTTTGTGATTCTGAGGAATCGTTGACGAAGAATTAGAGATAGCTAACTCATTATATTGCAAAGATTTTTGGTCCTCGAATGAATTGGTTAGCATTTCTTCTTCAGATGTTTCAGCCAAGAGAAGAGAGATTTATTGTATGATTTCTTCTTCCATTTGCAACTCATGAAGTTTTTTAACTAGTCTGTAATATTTTGAAATGTGTCCAGGTTGACCACAATTGAAACAAGTGAATTTTTTGTTACTTTCTTTTTTGAAAGGTTTTCGAAATGTTTTATGTTTCTGATAGGTTTTGACGGGTTTAGACTTCCTATAGAAACTATGTTTTCTTGGTTTTGGAAAGGATTTTCTGTAAGGTTTTAAACAAGAACCGCCACAATCTTTAGTTTGACTACCTGTGTGTATTTCAAACTGTTTACAAAAAGATCCTAATGCTTGTTTTGTTTACTTCATTTCCCTTTTCAGATGTTTCTGAAGTTTTAAATCTTGATAGATTTTTAATCCTTCCTTTTGAGTAAAACCAACCAATTCACCATATGTTAATTGATCATACGGTATACGATTAATTCCAAAAATTTCTTTAATTTTATTTCTAACCTTTTCTCCTAAGAGTGTTGGTAGGCCTGCTAAGAATTTTTCTTTCCAAAATGGTTAATTTGAATCTTCTTTAAGCATTACCCTGCTTAGAAATGTGTTTTTATAAATTTGAAATTCAGAAAGCTTTTTACACCTAAGGTTTGAAAGTAATTCTGCATTTTTATCTTTCAAATGAGATGGGTCTCCTATGAAGTGCAAACTAATCGTGTGGATTAGGGTTGCTACCGCATCTGGAATAGAGTTTCCTATCTCATCGAGGATGGGAGTTCCCTCTTATGTGGTTTGAATAATACCTAGGATTTCTAGTTGTTGTTGTGGTGTGAGATGATAATCCCACCAACCTTTTAACTGTCCTGAAAACCCAGCTATTAAAAGTTCAGCTATGGCCCTATCACGTGTGTTGGTTTGGGTTTGTAAGCATTGGAAGCCATAGTCATCTGTTGTAGAAGACTAAGGATATTGTACTCTAACATACCATTTATGTTCCAGTCATAGATAGTGGAGACATTGAATTTAGACTGGGACAAAATGTTTGGTCTATTTTTTATGCCTAAATCTGAAGCAGTGGTGATGGCAAGAGGTGTATTTGAACTTTTTGGCCAATGGAGTCTGGAAAACTCCGGGTTTTAGGTTTCCTATAGGTCTTCATCAGAGATTTGATCTAGAATACTAACAGTTTTGTTTTTGTCAAGGGTATCCTGTGCAACAAAGGGAGTAGAGGTAGAGGAAGAATTCTCTATCTTACTTAACTTGTCTTTTATGGCTTGAGTAAATTCTGATTTACTGTTCTTGAGCAGTTTTTGAAACATTTTAGAAATCTGGAAAGGTTTAAAAATAGAGTTTTTTAATTTTGAATCAATTGTTTCAACAAGGGAAACAACAGAGGTTTTTTGGTGCTCCTCTATCCTAGTCAATTGTTTTGCAATTGTACTAAGGTGAGTGTTTGTGAAATAATTTTTTTGAATGATGTTTTTTAAATCCTTATCCATATTTTCATTCGGAGTTTTGTAAGGACTAGCATCAACAGTTTGACTTAAGTGAGTGAGTTTTATATGTCTTAATGGTGAATGTTTAGACTATATTTTTCTACCATCAAACATTTTCCATTCTGTAACCTTATTTCTAGAAGTTATAGGGTTTACAGTTTTTATTTGAAATGGATATGAAATTTATTTTTGAGATACATAAATTTCAAAACAGTCAAAGAATAAAATATGAGTTTTGTTTGTGAAAACAAATTCATAATATTCTTCTTAAATTTCTTTTCTTTTTTTTAGAAAATTTTTAAAGAACCATGTCCTTTTTTTCTAGATTTTTTGGTCAATAAAAATCCTTATGTAAAAGGGTTTTATCAAATTCAAAATTCTTTTCAATGACATTTAATTCATTAATAACATTTTTTATTATTGCTGAAAAAGATGGTGAAGTTGGAGGAGAAACATTCTGTTCTTTATTTGAAACCTGAGGTTGTGTATAAACCTGGTGTGGAACAGTTGTTGAATAATCAACATTTTGAAAGGAAGCACTATGAATGTATGAACAAGAAAATCATGGTTTTTGAAAATGTTCTTCCTTGTTAGGAAGGTGAATCACTAAAGGTAGATTTGAGGCTCTTCCCAGATCTACAGTACTCATGGAGGAACCAGCATCGCAATATCAACAGCTGGAAGTTTTTGAGGAACTTATTTTTACCCGCCCGTCATTGTACTGAATAATTTCCATCATATGAGTGTTTGGAAAAGATTTTTCTAGAGATTTTGGTTTTACAGCGCCTTCTAAAATTCATTCTTCAAGAAGGTCAATATCCTTCCAAAGGATGGTTTTTGGAATTACTGTATTTGCTCTAGATAAATCTATTAGGAAAAAAAAGTTTTACCTTTTTCTTTACATTTTTTACTGATGTAAATGTAGAAAATATTGCTTTGTAATGTATACAAAAAATGATTGCTACTGGAATAGATCCTTCCTGCATTTTGTAATTATGAGTTTTGATTTGTAAAATCAAAGACTTCAAGATGTTTTCATCATTAAGAGCTCATAAAATGTTTGGTGCACATTCAAAAGAGATTGGTCCTTGGAAAAGACTCGACTCAACTAAACTGATAATGGAATCTTAAAAATCTAAAAACCTTGCATCCCTTAGAACATAAAGAATTAAGGTGTTTAATCCTTCCCTTGTTAAGGGTTTTATGCCTACCTAGACAAGACCTATGCGTATGTATTCATATTTCCTGTCACAGTGTTTTTGCAGGGTTTTTTGTGAAAGAAGTTAGATTGTTTCAAATGGTTTTGAGATTTGAACACCCCTTTCTTCCATTTTAATTATGAAATCAGTTTTTATAAGTTTTTGGAAAGGACTATTCTCATATATTTGATCTCGTTTAATTTTAGGAATTTTCCAATTATTTATAGATTTTTGAAAATCTTCAAGAGTGATTTCTTCACTATTAACGATGTTTGTTTTCTAAGATCCTAGATCTGCAGAGTTTGAGGTAGAGGAACTTGAAAAAGAAGCAGTTTTCCTAAAAAAATTATTCATAATGTAAAAATTTAATTAATGTTCGAAAAATTATATTTTCTTTCCTGGATAACCTTACAAATTATTTACTACCCTAAATGCCTGTCCGACGGCTAACATGGTATTTTACTACCCAACAACTAACCTTTACCCAGAAAATATTTTAAATCTTTCATAAAGTGATAAAATTTTTAGATTATAAATAATTTACTTCACATAGCTACTATCCCCCATGGCTCTGATACCAATAATGCCCATATGAGAATCCATTTTTGGGTCATTACATTTCTCAAGGAACGATCACTCCAATTGAGAGATCCCTGGCTTTTGTTGACAAATTCCCTAACAAATTTCTAGACAAAACCCAGTTACAAAGGTTCTTGGGTAGTTTTAATTATGTCTTAGATTTTTGTCCAAACGTCAACCTATTAGCAAAACTATTACATGATAGGTTAAAGAAAAACCCAGTTCCCTGGTCTAATGAGCATATTAGAGTTGTTTAAAAGATTAAAACCCAGGTCAAGGAAATTCCCTGTCTACATATAGTTGGTCCTTTAGCATTTAAAATAGTTGAAACGGATGCTTCAGATATAGGATTTGGGGGGATTTTAAAATAAAAAGTCAATAGCAAAGAACGTATTTTACATCTGCACATTGGAATGATTGTCAAAAGAATTATTCTACCATTAAAAAGGAAATTTTTTTAATTGTTTTATGTATTACAAAATTTCAACGTCATTTACTCAATCAAAAGTTTTTACTTTGCATTTATTGTAAATCAGCAAAAGAAGTTTTGCAAAAATATGTTCAAAATATTTCATTAAAACAAATTTTTGCTAGATGGCAAACAATCCTTAGTATTTTTGATTTTGAAGTTTCTTTTATATTATTATGTGTTCTAGTGTTGCCTCTATTGTTTAAGTATGCTCTGTACTAGCGGCTTATGCTGATCTTGTACATCAAAAATTCTATTTGCATTTTGCTTGTGTTTGCATATAAAGGTATATAGGCTGAAACAATTCGGACTGTGGACTACTGGTCCAAAGGGTAACTCGATTACTATGATTGATTATTGCCACATACCTTCTGTATTTATTATTATTTTTGTGTTGTGTTTCTATTTATTTCTATTTGTTCCTACTTCCCTACCTTAGATCTTTGGGCGTTGCTGGACGCTATTGGTATTAGAGCCAAATCAGAGTTATTTTGGTCTGGGCCTTAAGTATCCGTTGTTGGTATCAGAGCCATAAGGGGATAGTAGATCTGAGAAGTAAACTATTTATAATCGAAAAATTTGATCACTTTTTGAAAAATTTAAAATATTTTCTGGGTAAAGGTTAGTTACTGGGTAGTAAAATCCCGTGTTAGCCAACGGAGAGGCATTTAGGGTAGTAAATCCTTTGTCAAGTTATCCAGGAAAAAATATAATTTTTCAAACATTAATTAAATTTTTACATTATGAATAATTTATTTAGCTGAACTGCTTCTTTTTCAAGTTCTTCTACCTCAAACTATGTTGATCTAGGATCTTACAAAACAAACATCGTTAATAATAAAGAAATCACTATTGAAGATTTTCAAAAATCTATAAATAATTGTAAAATTTCCAAAATTAAACGAGAACAGATATATGAGAATAGTCTTTTCCAAAAACTCATAAAAACTGATTTCATAATTAAAACGGAAGAAAAGGGTGTTCAAATCTCAAAACCATTTGAAACAATCCAACTTTTTTCACAAAAAAAACCCTGCAAAAACACCGTGACAGGAAATATGAATACATACACATAAGTCTTGTCCATGTAGGCATAAAACCCTTAACAAGGGAAGGATTAAACACCTTAATTCTTTGTGTTCTAAGGGATGCAAGGTTTTCAGATTTTCAAGATTCCATTATCAGTTCAGTTGAGTCAAGTCTTTTCCAAGGACCAATCTCTTTTGAATGTGCACCAAACATTTCACTAGCTCTTAATGATAAAAACATCTTGAAGTCTTTTATTTTACAAATCAAAACTGATAATTACAAAATGTTGGAAAGATCTATTCCAGTAGCCATCATTTTTCATATACATTACAAAGCAATGTTTTTTGCATTTACATCAGTAAAAATGTAATGAAAAAAGGTGAAACTTTATTTTTCTAAATAGATTTATCTAGAGCAAATACAGTATTTTCAAAAACCATCCTTTAGAAGGATATTGACCTTCTTGAAGAATGGATTTTCGAAGGCATTGTAAAACCAAATTCTCTAGAAAAATCTTTTCCAAACACTCATCTGAAAGAGAAATTGTTTAGTAACAATGATAGATGGGTAAAAATGAGTTTCTCAAGAACTTCCAATCGTCGATATTCCAATGCTGGTTCCTCTACGAGTACTGTAGATCTGGGCAGAGAGCCTCAAATCTATCTTCACTGATTCACCTTCCTGACAAGGAATAACATTTCAAAAACCAAGATTTTCTTGTTCAAACATTCCTGGTGCTTCCTTTCAAAACGTTGATTATTCAACAACTGTTCCACACCAAGTTTATACGCAACCTCAAGTTTCAAATGAAAAACAGAATATTTCTCCTCCAACTTCACCATCTTTTTCAGCAATAACAAAAAATGTTATTAATGAATTAAATGTCATTGAAAAGGATTTTGAAGTTGATAAAACCCTTTTACATAAGGATTTTTATTCACCAAAAAATCTAGAAAAAAAAGATATGGTTTCTCTAAAATTTTTTAGAAAAAAGAAAAGAAATTCAAGAAGAATATTATGAATTTATTTGCACAAACAAAACTCGTATTTTATTCTTTGGCTGGTTTGAAATTTATGCATCTTAAAAACAAATTTCCATATCCATTTCAAATAAAAACTGTAAACCCTATAACTTCTAGAAATAAGGTTACAGAATGGGAAATGTCTTATGGTAGAAAAAATACAGTCCGAATATCCACCATTAAGACATATAAAACTCACTCACTTAAGTCAGACTATTGATGCTATTCATTACAAAACTCTGAATGAAAATATGGATAAGGATTTTAAAAAAACATCATTCAATAAAACAATTTTACAAACACTTACCTTAGTACAATTGCAAAATAATTGACTAGGATAGAGGAGCACTAAAAAACCTTTGTTGTTTCCTCTGTTGAAACAAGTAGATTCAA
>JBBPFJ010001060.1:0-28176 GCA_037975025.1 Excoecaria agallocha
CCCATCACCGGATGATAAAAGCTCAAAAGAAAGAAACTTCAGAACTTCCCTGTGGGGTCAGAAAATGATCTTTGAACTAACTATTTGCATTTACAGAAACAAATCATGAACAGGTGATAAAGAAGTTTGAAATAAAAACTGATGAATTCGAAACTAAAAAATGCATGGAAAAAGCTTGAACAATGAAACTTAGGCCAAATAAAGCCCTACAAAAAAAACCAATATTGAAAGTTCCAAACAATAGTCACTCGATCCTTTCCATCCTTCAACTCAACTTACCAATCAGAAAGTAAGAAAAGAACATGACTACGTTCCACTAGAATTGATTAACTCTCAATTGATGTGTTCCTGATCAAAGAATGTTATCCCAATCGAGAGATTTATAAATCGATTGATTAATTCTCGATCGATGTGATCCTAATTGAAGAATATGATCCAGAGTTTCCGATTGAGATAATTAGTCCCAACCAAAAGGATTAATGAATTCCAATCGACATGATTGATTAAACTCCCGATTGATATGTTCCCTATCAAAAAATTTAATCCCAATCGAAATGACTGATGAATCCCAATCGAGATGTTTGACTAATTCTCGATTGATGTGATCTTGATCAAAGAATGTAATCCCAATCAAAATGACTGATTGATGGATGAAATTTTTTGATCCTGTGATTGACACATGACCACCCTCAATCATTTGTATCTTGTCTAGGGACATACCAAAACACTTGACAACTTTGATGAGAAAGTAGAAATTCAATCAACAATTCATGTAAGGTCCTAAAAATGACCCCTAGTCGAAATTGCATGACTCACTGTATTAATATGTAAATTAAAGTAACTGTGTGAATTTATGTTTGAGTAAGACATATATGTGTATATAGGTATATATATATAATATTAGACATTTTTGTTATTTTGATTAAAGGTTTGGGTCAATAAGTAAAAAAGGAAATAAATTGGGATTATTATTATTATTATTATTATTATTATTATTATTATTATTATTATTATTATTATTATTATTATTATTATAAAAAGAAAACGAAAGAATAAAAGGGAGAGAGGATCGGGGAAGGGGGAAAAAGGGGAGAGAAGGAGAGGAAGAAGGAGGTGCTGCCGCCGATCAATAGCGCCTGCGTCGGCGATCGGCGCGGCTGCCACCACCTCATCGCCGTCCCTTCCCTCCGGCGGTGCTGCGGTCTATTTTTTTCTTTCGATTTTTGGTCTCTCCATCACCACCGTAGCTTCTTTCTCTTTTTTCGGTGGTTCTCGACGGCGGTTGAGGGAGATGACAACACCGGTGGGATCGTGAGGTTGAGGCGGCTCTTTTGGTGGTCGCTGATCGTCCCCACTCGCCGGAGTTAAGGAGATCGGAAATGGGATGGCTGGTCCTTTTCAGGGTATTTTTCGGTGGATCGGGACGGCGTAAAGGCGCGTGAGTGTCGCCGGAACGTCGCCAGTGGCTTGATCTTCCGGTGGATGACTTCGGTAGCTCTCCGGCGAGGCAGAATGGAGAGGGCATTATGAGCTTCGATTTTACGGTATGGGATGCTAGATTTATTCCCTTCAAATTTAGTTATATAATTTGTGAGAATTATGAAACATTTATTGACTGTATAAGTTAAATGTCTGCCTCTGTGTGTATGACTTGTTAGAAATACATGAATTAGGTGTAATATAAATGATAAATGATGATATTGTGATGGAATGATTTTAAGGCTTATGAGTTGATACCATTTGGATCAAATTAGGTTGATTGTTTTTAATACCTAGTTTAATCTCATTTGGTGTGGAGATTCTATTTTGATTAAAATGACATGAATAGTGATAGATTATATTCATTACGTCCGGAGTAAGGATTTATTGTACAGGAGTTATTGTTGATTTATTGTTAGACGAAGCTGCAAGTAGAATTCTTTCCGATTTTGATTTGTTTCTTTGAATTATCACAGCTAGTTTGAATGTATAATTTGAAATTGGTTCTTTAATTGATGAGAAAGTTATGTCTTTTATACATGAAATTGTAGGTTACGATTTTAGTTATGTGGCTTACTCTGGTACTTAATTTGCAAAGTTTATTACCAAGATCATGCCTATTATGCTCAGTGATTAATAAATAATGATAACACTCAGAATGTAAGACTTAAATTGTTTCCAAGCGGTTATAATATAACGAAAGTACAATGAATTGTTTTGGTTAGTAAAACTTGACGTTTTAATTTTATCCTTGAAGCTTGTAATATAGTTTTGATTAGTCTTGGAAGACAATAATGGATAATAATGTTGGCAATTAGTGATTATAGGTAAAAGATTATACCTTGAGTTTATAGGTTGAATTGGGGAAAATTATAGTTTCTTGTTCTTGATTGAGAGGTAACCACAGTATCCCTGCGTTCACTTAATTTGTTTGAGCAGTAAAGATAGATAATTATAAAATGAATGTGAACTTAAATTTCTAGCAGTCCTTGAAGTTTGATAAGCATTGATCATAAGTATTTGATTGGTAAATTGTAGTTGTCTGTTAAAACTTATCAATAGATTAAAGAGTTATTATTTGACAATAGGCTTAAGATGTAACTTATGCTTGAATTTAATTGGAATTTCAGAAATAGATTAAGTTGATGGATTATTAGTATTAGATTTAAGTAAGGATGTTTAAAGGTATGTTAATGTTCGATGATTGAGGTTTAATTCTGGAAGATGAATTGAAATAGTTTAGAAAATATCATAAGCAATATGATGTCCTTAATTATTTAAGCTTGACGTATATCTAAAATCTAAGGATTTTTGTGAGAATTTGATAATGAACAAGGTTGATTATGATATAAGTTTTAGAGCTTGGGAAATATGGTTACCATACCTATTAACATAGTTTTGTTTTAGAACTTATGTTCATAAAATTTAATTATACCATTTAAGTAAGAATTCTCTCTGATAACCTATTGAAACCAAATATATTAAAGAGCTACGATTTAAATAAAGTATTACTCCTACTTGAATAACTTATAAGTGAGAATTATAATTTGATAAGACAAAGTAAGTGAAAATGTAATTAGTATAGTAACAATTATTGGTATACTTGTGACATTTACTTCTCTTGATACATTTTTGTCTGATACTTGAATAAACCATTATGAGTATCATTATACTAAAATAGTGTAAAACTGCTATTATTCTAAGTGGATGTCTTAATATATGACTATCGAAGATTATCTAGTTACATATGCAAACATGATATTACATTTATATGCAAATATAGACAACTCAATTAAGGGTGATACATTGAATGCATGTATCAACTAAAGTATTTGAGTATGAATGTTTGATAATCAAGTACAGTTGAGCACGAAAGACAGTTATGATGAACTATACAGGTATGTCCTTTTCTGACAATTATGTGTTTATATGTTTCACGCACCCATGGTTTCAATAATTGTATATGATTTCATTCTTATGAACATAAAATAGTTAAGTATGAACTCTTATGATTAGTAGATTGTTTACAATAATTTGAAAGAATCTGTATAAAATAGATTCCTCTGATGATAGAGAATTTACTGACTTATTGGGATATAATTTATGACATGAGTGAAAGATGGGTCTCAAATTGTACAAAAATATTTAAGATTCTGTATAAATGTATTTACTGAAATTGAAATGATGAGAAATTTGATAAATGTTTTGAAAGTATGTGACAATTGTGCCCTTAGGAAGAGTAGATAGTAAAATCTAGCATAGGATATAATTGGCTGTACATAGGGATACATATACCGCGGTGCAAGTCATTTCGACTTGCTTTACTATGGTTGAATCGTTGATCTCCACAGTATTATATATCATACGTACTGTCATATGTTCATATGTTATATGAGGAATGATCATGGAGGTCATTTCTCATTCTGTTGTGGTCCTGTGGGGTCCACATCCCGTGTATCCGGTTTAAGGTTTTCTGCCAGGTCTTTACTAGGGGCATTAATATGAGAATAAGTAAAAAAAATATAAAAGATATGAAATGTTATAGTTCAGAATTCATGAGCAGAAGAATTATTTCTTATATATAGCAAATGGATAATAAATGGAAAGTTACAATATTGATGAACATGTGTTTCTTTAATACTATATAAGCTAGTTCCTTAATTTTTTATATTTGTTTATATATATATGGGTATATATATAACTCTGTTACGGGTCAAGTGCATAATATTTGGTGTGATGTGAGTTATGTTATATATAATGCATCTGGTTTTGATAATTATATGGAAGTAAATTTATATAGCATACTATATTTTAATGATGCATATATATGAAGGAATTACGCCAGTTATTGATGTTCTTTTATGTTTATAATCTATTGGTGAATGTAAAAACTTGAATTAAAGGTATTAATTGGCAGTTTTATAAATCTTGATATTTTATTATTGAAGGTTATGTGTTGTAAAGAGTATTGTTAGATTATACTGTTCCCCACTAAGCTTTATAGCTTAGCACGGGTTTTGTTATCCGTGTAGGTATCAAGATAGGCTTGTGTCTGATTAGTCAGCTGCTTTGGTTCAACCGTCTGAAGAAGGGGTCGAATCTGGACAGTTTACTTTAGAGATGTATAGCGTAGCTAGGTGCTTAAAATGTAAAGTGTTCTTTTTTATTGGAATGTTTTAAGGGTTTTAGAATGTAATATGTATTATTTATTTATTTTTGGAAATGTGATTAATAAAAAGAATGGATGTATGAGATGTATGTGGAAAATTAGTTTTGAATTATGGTGCCCTTGAAGGGCTGAGGAATTGTCTGATTTGCAAGTGGGTTAGTTAAGTTTTTAGACGTTATATTGCCGGATTTTTATTTGGTATTCAGTCACTTGGACAATTATAGCTTTATCGGCTTACTTACTTTAGACGTATTTCTTTTTGGTCAAGCCTGGGTCGATGGGATAGTTAAGATTCAAAAGAAAAATCTTGCTGATTTTGGAATTGTCACTCAGTACATTGTTCCTCAAAGGGTCAATAACCAGTATCTGACAAATGGTCCTTGGAAAAAAAAAATTTCGAGTCATCACATAATTCAGTCAGTCAGATCAATAAGGGTGTTACATTTAGTGCGTATCAGAGCAGCTTGGTTTAGTCGGTTCTGGTTAATAAGAGTTTTAAGGAAAGTTGTTTGAAAGTTATGGCCTATTGGCCTAATGTTGATCATTTGAAATTTTGCTTTAGGCCGCAATGAGATGATTTAGAAAATATTAGGGAATTAAGTTGGAAAGAATAGCTATAAAAGTATTGTTTGGGTGACAGCGAATAAAGATGAGGTATATGGCTATATTTGAATGAGACAGTATAGATGGTATTGTTGTATAAAATCGAAAATAATCATAGTATAGTGATATAGTTGTAATGGAAGGAACCAAGTGTCATATGGAGGAAAACGAATGATAGTATAAGAGCGAAACTTCGATAATCAGTAGATAAAACTATGGTCTTGACTTATATGGAGGGGAAATGTTTTGACGGAGTTTTTTTTAATATATGTTTCTCATCTCTTGCTTGATAGTTGTTGGTGATGAGTGAATTTGAAGTTAGAAAATGATTGTAAGCAGTCTGGAAATGTCAAATAAAATGAGAAGTATTAAGAATATTATGTGGGGGACTATAGGCAAAAGCATAACTTACATTGGTATAGTTGTAAAAAAATGGTATTGTTAAGAGAACTATAAATTGTGATTGAACAGTGTATTAATAGAATGTGTAGAGATTATTGCACTATGATGTTTAAGAAAGAATGTTATGTGTTCTGATGAGGGTTCGCTGATCCTAAGGTCGGTGTGGGTATGTAAGTGAAGAAACAAGTAACTTATATACATGCCATATGGAATGAGTAAATTTTAAAGGGGCAAGTTTGTTGTTATCAGACTCCTCAGATACTATAAGTATAAATAAATAAGTTGGTAATTGTTTCTGGGAGATTCCGTTAACCCAGCTAGTATACATTGCCACTAATATTTTGCATTGGTCATTCATGTGTACATTTGTGTTTCAGTCCATGCATAGATATATATATAATATATATATATAAATATATATATATATATATATATATATATATATATGCATACAGTTCAGTCGTGTGGCCACATGCTTCCTAATTTACCCATGCATTTGTTATTACATAGTCATACAGTTACATACCTTGTATTTGATTTTGTTAGTGGCAGTTTTGTTATACTAGTAAGAGGTTATAGTGGAAACCCAGCACAGATTTCGTCAGTTATATTGAATAAGGAACCTATGTACAGAAATCAAATATCAGGAGTTGACTGACAAAGATCAGGATAACCAAGAGTTTAAAGGAGTGATTTAGTTAAGTGAAGAAAGGGGTTAAAGTCTTAAGAAAGCAGTATTTGATCACGTTAAAAACAAAAATTTACTCTTTGGAGATAGTTAAAGTTAACTAAAGGTTTATTCTCGTTCACATATATACAAGTATTGGGTTATAACGTATTTGAACTTCAGATATGCCAAGCTACAAGAACTATTGTACTAGGACGTTTGATAAAGAATAGTTTTAGGAAGTTGATAACAATAGTGGTATAGCTTATCAGTTTGAATTTCGAGGATGAAATTCTTTAAGGGGAAGAAAATTGTAAGGTCCCAAAAATGACCCTAGTCGAAATTGCATTACTCACTGTATTAATATGTAATTTAAAGTGAGTAACTGTGTGAATTTATATTTGAGTAAGACATATATGTGTATATAGGTATATATATATATTAGACATTTTTGTTATTTTGATTAAAGGTTTGGGTCAATAAGTAAAAAAGGAAATAAATTGGGATTATTATTATTATTATTATTATAAAAAAAAGAAAACAAAAGAATAAAAGGGGGAGAGGATCAGGGAAGGGGGGAAAAGGGGAGAGAAGGAGAGGAAGGAGGAGGCGCTGCCGCCGATCAACGGCGCCTGCTTCGGCGATCGACGCGGCTGCCACCACCTCCTCGTCGTCCTTTCCCTCCGGCGGTGCTGCGGTCTGTTTTTTTCTTTCGATTTTTGGTCTCCCATCACCACCGTAGCTTCTTTCTCTTTTTTCGGTGGTTCTCGACGACGGTTGAGGGAGATGACAACACCGGTGGGATCGTGAGGTTGAGGCAGCTCTTTTGGTGGTCGCCGATCGTCCCCACTCGCCGGTGTTAAGGAGATCGGAAATGGGATGGCCGGTCCTTTTCAGGGGGTGTTTTTCGGTGGATCGGGACGGCGTAAAGGCGCGTGAGTGTCGCCGAAACGTCGCCAGCGGCTTGATCTTCCGGTTGATGACTTCGGTAGCTCTCCGGCGAGGCAGAATGGAGAGGGCATTATGAGCTTCGATTTTACGGTATGGGATGCTAGATTTATTCCCTTCAAATTTAGTTATATAATTTGTGAGAATTATGAAACATTTATTGACTGTATAAGTTAAATGTCTGCCTCTGTGTGTATGACTTGTTAGAAATACATGAATTAGGTGTAATATAAATGATAAATGATGATATTGTGATGGAATGATTTTAAGGCTTATGAGTTGATACCATTTGGATCAAATTAGGTTGATTGTTTTTAATACCTAGTTTAATCTCATTTGGTGTGGAGATTCTATTTTGATTAAAATGACATGAATAGTGATAGATTATATTCATTACGTCCGGAGTAAGGATTTATTGTACAGGAGTTATTGTTGATTTATTGTTAGACGAAGCTGCAAGTAGAATTCTTTCCGATTTTGATTTGTTTCTTTGAATTATCACAGCTAGTTTGAATGTATAATTTGAAATTGGTTCTTTAATTGATGAGAAAGTTATGTCTTTTATACATGAAATTGTAGGTTACGATTTTAGTTATGTGGCTTACTCTGGTACTTAATTTGCAAAGTTTATTACCAAGATCATGCCTATTATGCCCAGTGATTAATAGATATTGATAACACTCAGAATGTAAGACTTAAATTGTTTCCAAGCGGTTATAATATAACGAAAGTACAATGAATTATTTTGGTTAGTAAAACTTGACGTTTTAATTTTATCCTTGAAGCTTGTAATATAGTTTTGATTAGTCTTGGAAGACAATAATGGATAATAATGTTGGCAATTAGTGGTTATAGGTAAAAGATTATACCTTGAGTTTATAGGTTGAATTGGGAAAATTATAGTTTCTTGTTCTTGATTGAGAGGTAACCACAGTATCCTGCGTTCACTTAATTTGTTTGAGCAGTAAAGATAGATAATTATAAAATGAATGTGAACTTAAATTTCTAGCAGTCCTTGAAGTTTGATAAGCATTGATCATAAGTATTTGATTGGTAAATTGTAGTTGTCTGTTAAAACTTATCAATAGATTAAAGAGTTATTATTTGACAATAGGCTTAAGATGTAACTTATGCTTGAATTTAATTGGAATTTCAGAAATAGATTAAGTTGATGGGTTATTAGTATTAGATTTAAGTAAGGATGTTTAAAGGTATGTTAATGTTCGATGATTGAGGTTTAATTCTGGAAGATGAATTGAAATAGTTTAGAAAATATCATAAGCAATATGATGTCCTTAATTATTTAAGCTTGACGTATATCTAAAATCTAAGGATTTTTGTGAGAATTTGATAATGAACAAGGTTGATTATGATATAAGTTTTAGAGCTTGGGAAATATGGTTACCATACCTATTAACATAGTTTTGTTTTAGAACTTATGTTCATAAAATTTAATTATACCATTTAAGTAAGAATTCTCTCTGATAACCTATTGAAACCAAATATATTAAAGAGCTACGATTTAAATAAAGTATTACTCCTACTTGAATAACTTATAAGTGAGAATTATAATTTGATAAGACAAAGTAAGTGAAAATGTAATTAGTATAGTAACAATTATTGGTATACTTGTGACATTTACTTCTCTTGATACATTTTTGTCTGATACTTGAATAACCATTATGAGTATCATTATACTAAATAGTGTAAAACTGCTATTATTCTAAGTGGATGTCTTAATATATGACTATCGAAGATTATCTAGTTACATATGCAAACATGATATTACATTTATATGCAAATATAGACAACTCAATTAAGGGTGATACATTGAATGCATGTATCAACTAAAGTATTTGAGTATGAATGTTTGATAATCAAGTACAGTTGAGCACGAAAGACAGTTATGATGAACTATACAGGTATGTCCTTTTCTGACAATTATGTGTTTATATGTTTCACGCACCCATGGTTTCAATAATTGTATATGATTTCATTCTTATGAACATAAAATAGTTAAGTATGAACTCTTATGATTAGTAGATTGTTTACAATAATTTGAAAGAATCTGTATAAAATAGATTCCTCTGATGATAGAGAATTTACTGACTTATTGGGATATAATTTATGACATGAGTGAAAGATGGGTCTCAAATTGTACAAAAATATTTAAGATTCTGAATAAATGTATTTACTGAAATTGAAATGATGAGAAATTTGATAAATGTTTTGAAAGTATGTGACAATTGTGCCCTTAGGAAGAGTAGGCAGTAAAATCTAGCATAGGATATAATTGGCTGGCCATAGGGATACGTATACCGCGGTGCAAGTCATGGCGACTTGCTTTACTATGGTTGAATCGTTGATCTCCATAGTATATATATCATACGTACTGTCATATGTTCATATGTTATATGAGGAATGATCATGGAGGTCATTTCTCATTCTGTTGTGGTCATGTGGGGTCCACATCCCGTGTATCCGGTTTAAGGTTTTCTGCCAGGTCTTTACTAGGGGCATTAATATGAGAATAAGTAAAAAAAATATAAAAGATACGAAATGTTATAGTTCAGAATTCATGAGCAGAAGAATTATTTCTCATATATAGCAAATGGATAATAAATGAAAAGTTACAATATTGATGAACATGTGTTTCTTTAATACTATATAAGCTAGTTCCTTAATTTGTTATATTTGTTTATATATATATGGGTATATATATAACTCTGTTACGGGTCAAGTGCATAATATTTGGTGTGATGTGAGTTATGTTATATATAATGCATCTGGTTTTGATAATTATATGGAAGTAAATTTATATTGCATACTATATTTTAATGATGCATATATATGAAGGAATTACGCCAGTTATTGATGTTCTTTTATGTTTATAATCTATTGGTGAATGTAAAAACTTGAATTAAAGGTATTAATTGGCAGTTTTATAAATCTTGATATTTTATTATTGAAGGTTATGTGTTGTAAAGAGTATTGTTAGATTATACTGTTCCCCACTAAGCTTTATAGCTTAGCACGGGTTTTGTTATCCGTGTAGGTATCAAGATAGGCTTGTGTCTGATTAGTCAGCTGCTTTGGTTCAACCGTCTGAAGAAGGGATCGAATCTGAACGGTTTACTTTAGAGATGTATAGCGTAGCTAGGTGCTTAAAATGTAAAGTGTTCTTTTTTATTGGAATGTTTTAAGGGTTTTAGAATGTAATATGTATTATTTATTTATTTTTGGAAATGTGATTAATAAAAAGAATGGATGTATGAGATGTATGTGGAAAATTAGTTTTGAATTGTGGTGCCCTTGAAGGGCTGAGGAATTGTCTGATTTGCAGGTGGGTTCGTTAAGTTTTTAGACGTTATATTGCCGGATTTTTATTTGGTATTCAGTCACTTGGACAATTATAGCTTTATCGGCTTACTTACTTTAGACGTATTTCTTTTTGGTCAAGCCTGGGTCGATGGGATAGTTAAGATTCAAAAGAAAAATCTTGCTGATTTTGGAATTGTCACTCAGTGCATTGTTCCTCAAAGGGTCAATGACCAGTATCTGACAAATGGTCCTTGGAAAAAAAAAATTTCGAGTCATCACATAATTCAGTCAGTCAGATCAATAAGGGTGTTACAATTCAAAACAACCAATGCTCTAATCAATAGGATCAGTATCGATCGGATCATTAAAAAGCAGACAAATGATAATGCTTAACATTATCTTTCAATGGGTGTACATTGAATCAAGCCCAAATGGTGCTACATGAAGAGCCCAGCCTTACGAAGGCCCAAAGGCTCCTCACAAAGACAGTCAAACACTGGGATACTTGCCCGATCGAAGAAGACAAGTCCCTGCCATACGGAAGTTCTCTAACATACGCTTCCATCATATTCGTTTCCTGCAACCTATCACATCGCTATCGGTCTATTCTGACACCGAGATAAGTCTCTTCAATATATCCTCACTCTCTATAAATACCGAGTTCATTCGCACTTTACATAGACATCAAGTAGACACTATTTTTAACACTCTCTCACAATTCTCTCTAAGCTTTATTAACTTAAATATCAAAGTGCTAACGTTTGGTCCGACCGAGCTAGACTCTCTTTGGTAGGTTCATCAACCATCTACCAATCAAATGCTACTGCCATGCTCATCACTTATCAATCTTTTAGTTCATTGCAAGGGTCCTCACCTCTATGAAATCTTTGAATTTACCAATTATTATTATTATTATTATTATTATTATTATTATTATTATTATTATTATTATTATTATTATTATTAATTAATTAATTAATTAATTAATGGTTGTGCTACATAATATTTGACTCTTTAAATCCGGATAGAATCCAAACTCATATTTGAATGTTATAATTAGTACTATTGAATAATTTATAGTAACCATTAACCGTTACTCTATCATTAAGCTATAGTTACAAACTACTATTTTATCATTAATGGCCTAATTCATTTGATATAACCTGGAAAAATACTATATAAGGGTCTTCATCACTGACATATATGCTATATAATAAGTATTTTGTACACATTGCATTTTTCCACTTTTCTCTTTATACAAATCAATAATTTGCCTATCGAAATTTCGTTTATCAGAAATTTATCGAATTTATCTGTTTTAGATGATCAAAATTCTAAATTGTATACTTAAAGTGATAATTATTAATTGCACAGTAAGAAGATTAATGAGATTCATGATTACTTAATTGATTATTTTACTTATCGTCAAGGATAAGTTTATTATAGTCAATTATAGTTTTTAAGCATGATTATCCTATTTGGAAGTGAGATTTTTTTTTATTAAAGGAATTAATTGTGCGGATATTTATTTGGAATAATTAATTCTACATTAACTAATAAATGAATGATTGAAGTCAATTAGTCCAAAATAAATATTTTTATAGACATTTGAACATTATATAAAGATATATTCATGCTGAATAAGTGCCTCTGGAGTCTGGATACAATAATATTCCTCTGGCCGCCAAGAACTTAAAGTTAATCATCATTTTTGATTTTTTTTTTGAAGAATCATTTTTGAGTAATTAATTATTCCTATTTTGTTTAACAAAGCCTTCATCAATATAATTGTCGTAAATCTTTGTTTCTTTGATTACTTCGTCGATTGCTTGGTAAATATTTCCTGTAGAAAGTCCAACAAGTTGCATCATTTATATACATACATACCTTTGTTGGCAAGCTAGTCAATTTTAATAAATTGGCTTTTATTTTATGCAATAGACTAAAGTGAATTTGTTTTTGTTTTTTCCCTATACATGAGTACAACGAAATTCTAGTCACTCCATTCTCGAAGCTATGCTGAAGTTCAATGGCAACAAAGATCCTCGAGCTTACCTAAATTAGTTTCACCATATCATGTTAGTGCACAAAACTCTGGATGTCACGCTTTGCTGAGTTTTCATGGTAAAGAATATAATACCTCTAAAAGTTATTATACCAATATTAAGATCCGTTTATTAGTTAAACTAAAACTCATGATGTCACGTTCTTTAGAGTGTTCATGGTAAAGAAGGGTTAATTTCATCAACGGTTACTAAACTTATGACTTATCACGTGAAAGCAAATGACTTATTTTTTACAATTTAAATATTACTGAATTTATCATTTTTTGCAGACTAATAATTTTGACCGGTTTTCGGTGATGCTCTTAGTGGAATGCTGAAGTGTTACGCCACGTCATATACCTGGAGACATGTGGCATGACACGTCAGCAATCACATCACCGCAAGAAGCTACATCAACCGGCCACATCAATATGCCCCACTTGTTGAAATAAATAAATAGAAAAATGACATGTGGAATTCGGGTAAGGGCAAATTATCTTACCACGGGCCATCTATCCAAATACCCATCTTGCCAAGGTGAGGGGCATCTAGACTTATAAACCTATGCCCCTCCCTTTGTCTTTCCGATGTGTGATATGAAAAGGGATAAAAAAGTTTGAGAAGATGAGATATGGTTTATCTTGCTTTATTAACCTTTGAATTTATCACATAAACATCATTTTTTTGGCTTTAACCATTTTATTGGATGTTTATGTGGTGGTTAAAATAAGAAAAACGATATTTATGTGATGAATTCAAAGGTGAAAAAAAATCATATCTTATCATTTTGAATTCATGTGATTTTTATGTGATGTGGCACCATATGTGCATGAGGTGCTAACTAAATATGCCATCCGAACTTTTAAATCTCTTACTATTGAATGTCGATCAAAATGATTTTTATTTATATAAATACAAAATTCAATAATTATTGTAAATTTTTTTTAATTATCGTTGCCTAATTCGACAATAAATTTAGTGAAGATAAATAAACTTATCCCTTAGTTTTCGGCAAAAGTCTAGAGAATGTAATTTGTTGTTGGCGGTCTTGCTAAGCAGGGAGCATATTGTCCTCAGCCCAATATTTCTATAACATTTATAATATATTGATTGGCTTAAAAGATAAAATATATTTAACTTTGGAAAATGTTATGAGATTAACATAATCAAAAGTACAAAAATCGACAAGGACACGTTTTTATTTGTTGGCAAGCTTGTGAGTTATAATCGCCTACCGTTTATGCAATTTGACTGAACAATATTTTTTTTTTTGTAGCAACGAAACTAATAAAAAATTTTCCAAATTCGACGGGCAGAAAATAGATTTACGAGACTCCTTCATTTGCTGAATGATAAACCCATAATGAAATGGTTTAATGTATAAGTTCCAAGTCATGAAAAACGTAGAAAATTACAAGGGACATTCAGCATTTTATTGTTCATTTAGTTTATGCAAAACAAAGTTTATAGATAAGTCATCTCCAATAATTTATACATATCTGGTTGTCATGAGGCAGAGAGCATTTTTCTTGTGCATAGTATTTCCTGGTTGCGCATCCAAATCTAAGTCTTCCCTTCTCATTCCAGCAGGCATTTCCCAATTGAATTGGTAGAGTAAATTTGAAAGAGTCAACTCCAAGGTGGCAAGACCCATATGCATTCCTGGACAAATTCTTCTCCCAGCTCCGAATGGTATTAGTTCAAAATCCTGACCTCTTAAGTCAATAGGATTATCAATAAATCTTTCAGGATTAAACTCTTCAGGGTTTTCTCAAACCTCTGGATCCCTCCCTATTGCCCATGCATTCACATAAACTATAGTCTTTGCTGGTATATCATACCCCTTTAATTTGCAATTTTCAGATAATTCCCTTGGCACTAATAATGGAGCTGGTGGTTGTAATCTCAGTGTCTCTTTGATCACTGCCTGGAGATAAGGTAGTTTTTGAATATCATCTTCATCTACAAATCCTTTCTTCCCACCAACATTCCTAACTTCTTCTTGAGCTTTTTGTTGGAGAATTGATTCAAAATCATTAATTTTATGTAGTGACTAAATTAGTGAATTTATTTTAGCATGTTTATAATATTTTATTAATTGTTATTAGTTAGTGGAATTAATGGTGTTAGTGGAGTTAGTGAATTAAGGGAGTTATGGATTAGTTATTTAGTGGAATTAGTGGGTTAGTGGTCTAAGTTTATAGTTGAAATATAAGCCTATAAATAGGCATTTATAATTTGTTTTGATGGGAAATTTGGGAAATGAAATTGATGTGTTCTTGATCCAAAAAATTTTTCCCCAACAGTGGTATCAGAGCCTGGTTGATTATGGGTCTGTGAGAAAAATAGCAAAGTAGAAAACAAGTGAGATTCCGTCTCACATGTTCAATGGAGAAAATTATCTATTATGGGCATATGAAACAAGATTTGAAGTTTGCAAATGATCAAGCAAATTTGGCACAAGAGAAGGAATCTTTTTTTGGATAGTTGGAGACAAGCACTCCAAAAGAAAAAAATTTAATGGCAGAAAATTGATTATAAAGTGCATCAATAATGGAAGATTGATGACAGAGTGCATCAATAATGGAAGATTGATGAGAGAGTGCATTAAAATTGAATATTGATGAGAGAGTGCATCAAGAATTGAAGACAAAAGGCTTCAAGAAAAAAAATTTAAATTTAATGTGTATGATTTTGAATCAAGGGAGCATGTTGGAGAATTAATTCAAAATCATTAATTTTATGTAGTGACTAAATTAGTGAATTTATTTTAGCATGTTTATAATATTTTATTAATTGTTATTAGTTAGTGGAGTTAATGGTGTTAGTGGAGTTAGTGAATTAAGGGAGTTATGGATTAGTTATTTAGTGGAATTAGTGGGTTAGTGATCTAAGTTTATAGTTGAAATATAAGCCTATAAATAGGCATTTATAATTTGTTTTGATGGGAAATTTGGGAAATGAAATTGATGTGTTCTTGATCCAAAATTTTTTTCCCAACAATGGTATCGGAGCCTGGTTGATCATGGGTTTGTGAGAAAAATAGCAAAGTAGAAAACAAGTGAGATTCCGTCTCACATGTTCAATGGAGAAAATTATCTATTATGGACATATGAAATAAGATTTGAAGTTTGCAAATGATCGAGTAAATTTGGCACAAGAGAATGAATCTTTTTTTGGATAGTTGGAGACAAGCGCTCCAAAAGAAAAAAAATTTAATGGCAGAAGATTGATGACAGAGTGTATCAATAATGGAAGATTGATGAGAGAGTGCATCAAAATTGAATATTGATGAGAGAGTATCAAGAATTGAAGACAAAGGGCTTCAAGAAAAAAAAATTGAAATTTAATGTGTATGATTTTGAATCAAGTGAGCATGTTGGAGAATTAATTCAAAATCATTAATTTTATGTAGTAACTAAATTAGTGAATTTATTTTAGCATGTTTATAATATTTTATTAATTGTTATTAGTTAGTGGAGTTAGTGAATTAAGAGAGTTATGGATTAGTTATTTAGTGGAATTAGTGGATTAGTAGTCTAAGTTTATAATTAAAATATAAGCCTATAAATAAGTATTTATAATTTATTTTGATAAAAAATTTGGGAAATGAAATTGATGTGTTATTGATCCAAAAAAATTTTTCCCAACACTTTTTTCATTGCTTTTGGATTCTTCGTTAGGAATGTCATGGCCCAAACCACCATAGCTGCACTCGTGTCTGTTCCGGCAATAAACACGTTCTGTACATATAGCAAAGGAAATGATAAGAATTAGGTTTCCCGAGTTTAATACAGAAGTCTACAAAATAATAGTAGGCTGTATGGGCTAACAGGAAATCAGTGACCTCATTTTCTTGGACATATAGGTTACGTGTCTATTTCCCAACGCATCCGAATAAAAGGAAACAACGGCGAGAGCAGTAACAATAATAATCGTCACGTGAAATGGTTGTTGAACCATAAATATCACTAATTAATAGGTTCCTTGTTTTTAATTGAGTGATAGTTTTAATTGAATGCTGGCTATCAGGCGATCTCGTCGAATTTAAAATAAAGTAATTAATTAATTTTACAGTTCAGTCTGCTCACAAGTCAGCTGGAACACATGGTCTTTTGCCTAGCCTTTGTTGTTGATCTCGACTTCTTGTTATCAGCTTTAGCCATGAATCATTTTATTCATGTATAATTATAATAGTATAACTTATTTATGATTATGAATCTTCAATGATATGAACATACATTTATACATATAAATGCATGTGCATCATCTAATTAACATATTATATTTTATACATATTCATTTGTGCATTTATATATGTTCATACACAACTTTAAACCTTCATATTCCCTAGTATTAGTGTTCATTTTATAGCTTTATTCTTATATTTTAACATACTTTTTACATTTTTAATGTCTCAAATCATCTTTAGTTTTATGCTTATAATGCTCTAGAAGTGTTAGGGAGGTTTAGGTAGGCTTTAGTATCAATTTGGGACCTAAATATCAAGTTTAGGAAGAGATAGGGGAGGGTCATGTTCATCACATAATAGGCGTTGATCATGACATAGGTGATATTTCAATTATGGACTGATTCTAGACTACTTCACGATCATTACTAAAAAGATACTGACCGTGAGGTCCAAAAATACTGGAGATAGTTTGTCAGGTTCAACTTGTACATCCTTTTAGGCTAAGAAAATATCATTTTATGTCAAAGTGGTTTTCTATAAAGTTGTTCCTCTACATTTCTAATTTTTAAAACATTAAAAATCACTCAATTAGGATATGTAAATATCCAAAATTCAACAAACAACACAAACTGCTCCCAATGACAGGGCAGCAGACACAATCAAAGTTCAAGCTTAATTTTCATCATCATACCATGGGATTAAATTTTTGACTTATTCATATGAAATCAAGATATATGAATCTAGAATAATGCAATTTGAATCTATATAACTCATTTTATAGTAAGAAAAAAGTGACTAGGTCTAGTGACACATAGGACGAATTTTTTCTATTTTGAAGATAACTTCCCAAATTCGGTTCTTTTGTCCATTTAAACATTATAGACATATTTCCATCTTAATAAAACCTCTAAAAAATCATCTAAATATATTTTACAGAAACAAATACACCTATACATAAATTTAAACGTTCGCATACCTTGTTTTGGCCAATTTCCTTCTCTTCTTTTCTATTTCCTTTTAATTTCTCTTATTCGCTTCTTCTTCTTCTTCTTCTACACATATTGGATTTTACCATTAAATATTTACTCTCTATATCATTTCAAGCTTCCACTTATAAATCAAAAGAAAGAATAGAAAGTGAATAATAAATAGAAAGTGAATAATAATTTACCTCTAAGTGCGTAACCCTAAATTCTTTCTCTTAAACACTTTAAACAACCTTGAACGTAAAACTTGAAGAGAAACTTGATGGAAAGGGAACAAAATTTTTGTATTTTGGAACCCCAAAATGGTCAGCCACCTTTCCCTTTTATACTTCCAATGAAATCTCTTCCTTTCTCTTGACAATTCTAGAGACAACTATATGCCTTCATCCTATTAGTCCATTTGTGAGGCCATAAATAAATTGCTTCTTACTCGCTCATTCTTTTTAATTTCTCATATGCTTCCCAAACATTTTCTCCTTTTCATTTAAATCCCTCCATCATGTCTTTCCTATTGTGCATGTGCATGTTTTAAAGTGAAATTACCATAATACCCTTGACTTTTAAGTTAATTCTCTCTAGGTCATTTCCTACTCCTCAAACACTTATCTTTTTGTATCACCTTCCTAATGCACCCTAAGGGTAATTTATTCCTTCTAGTGTGTATATTGGGGCCTTACAGACACCGTTGAATTATCAACTCGGACTTGGGCAATCTGAAAAGCTAGGAAACCAGGTTGCTCGAGGGAGCCCATATATAGAGTTTGGTTATCAAGAATCATAATTCTCATTAAAAAATTTTAATTAATATTTTAAGAAATATATATAGTCCATTTTATGCAAAATAATACAATCTGTTTTTTTTTCTTTTTTATTTCTCTCTTTAATCACACTTTTTGTGTGAAACGTAACAGATAGCCATTGACCCACTCACATGTGTGTATATAAATATTATTAAAGGTAGGCATGCACTGATTAATTAGTCAATTAGTAATTTTATTAAATTGTTCATTAATTTATATTAACCGCTATATTGGTTTCGATTTTTAATCAACTTTTTTGAATCGATTTATTGATTAACCCTAAAGATTTTTAACATATAAATTTTATAATTTCTAATATTTTTTTAATAGTTAAAAATAGTTTAGAAATGAAAAAAATACAACTTAAATATAATATCCATTAAAAATAAAATAAAAATAAAATTTTTATAATTAATTATAAAATTAAATATATTCAATATGAAACTAACAATAGAGTGTTAATTATGCAATTTAATGAATAAATAATAGTAATAAAAAGATAATTTCAATATTTATTTACTAAAACTATGTATTATAATAATATTTTAGAAATTTATATATCATAATATTTATAAATTACAAAAATAGTAAAAAATTTAAGTGTGTGTGTGTATATATATACAACAAAAAAAATATGTTTTACCAACGGACTCGAAATTTGTAGGTAAAATTAAGATATTACCGGCAGATTACCGACCAAATTAATAATCCGTAGGTAAAAAAATTGATTTTGGTAAAGGACAATATTTTTACTGATGGAATTAATAACTCCTTGGTATATTTGGCGGAAAAAGTTGGCGCCAATCGTTAGCGACCACTTTACCGACGGTTACGTCCGTCAGTAACTAATTTTATCATTTTATTGATGTAGCGACGGAATTTTCATCAGTAATACAAGCATTTTTTAAAATTTAACGACAAATGTTGGACGGATTTATATTTTATCGGTAAATAAATGTGGAAAATTTTTAAAGCCAATGAGTTATAATTTTGGCTACAATTTTTTTTGTCGGTAAGCCGTCGGTAATGTTTAATAAAATATTTTATATTTAATATTGCTAAATTAGAGCTAAAAAAAACCCAATGTCTACGACCCCTTATTGAAACAAGCCCTAGTCTCAATATTTTTCTTTCAGCCGCTTTCACATCCTGCTCGCCATCTCAACAGCAAGGTTAATCCCGTTGCCACATCTGATCTGAGTTATATCCCAATCTCCCTCCCTCTTCTTTTTCAGTTTCTATCACTTCTCTCCCTTGAATCTCTTGCAATCTACCTCCCTCACTATTTTTTTGTCTATCCCTCTCTCTCCCTTGAATCTCTTTCTCCTTCTCCCTCGCTTAGTCTTGTGAGAGTTATGTGCAAAAACTTAGGGAAAAGCTAATTGGCATCGTCAGTTGTGGAGATAACTCCATCAGCTCTGGCAATGTCAAGGAGGAGAGATGATTCATTGTTACAGCAGAAGGATGGAATCCAAAGTGCCATTCTCCACTGCAAAATATTATTCAATGCATCTCAAGGTAACTCAATTAATTAACTTCACTTATCAACTGACTAACCAAACAACCCCTAACTAATTCAGTCCTTAAACAAACCCTAAATTTGAAAGAAAAAAAAAATTCCAAAGTCCTATTGTTAATATATGGTAATTAACTACTATTAATGGTTTTCTTTATAAACGAAATGATTCTATTTAGGAATTAACTGATCAGTTCATTATCGCTGTTATGTAAATGTATTATTTTTAAAGAATTATTTTTGTAATGTCTGGTTAGGGTTAAAAGACAAGTAGATGTTGATCACGACAAGTGATAGTTAGGAAGTATCAATTGCATCTAGTTGGCTTTAGTTTGTTGGAAACAAAACAAAACAAAACAGCAGGTTAATTTTTATTGTAACTCAGCAAGGAACTGGAAAAAAGAGGCTAGAACAAACCCAGATAAATATAAGCTGGAATGTTCACTTTTTATTGAATCAAAAAACTATTTAAATACAAAAAAAACTTTAACTGATGAATCCTAAAAATAAGCAACTACATGTAACTACATGGAGCATGATTCCATGATTAACAAACTCCTAAAAAATAACAACTACTGCTAACCAGAACAGTTGAAATAGTCAACAATTTAAAAATAAAATAAAATAAAATAAATTCCAGCTTGGATAATGTTGCTGTAGCTGAAGCATAATTTCAACACTCCTTCTTGCTTTGGTTGCTGCAAACTCCTAGTTTCTCTCTAAGAAACTCAAACTTGCTCTTTGACAGAGGCTTGTGAGGAAGTCCATATGCATTAACCAGTCTATTTTTCTGCATGTTCAGTACTGCTGCATGATGAAAATGGCCAAGTCTCTTGTGCCACACTTTAGTGTTGGTTTTTGTATTTGAATATGCTGCTTGCTTCTCCTCCAAAGGATCTAGAGTAAAGCGTTTTCCTTTCATTTTCACTCTGAATATATTTTCACCTCCTGAATCTTTGATCAAACGCTGATTATCTTCAAAAATGACTTTGAAGCCTCTTTCAAGTAGCTGGCCAATACTCAACAAATTTTGGTTTATATTAGGTACAAATAACACATCTTTGATTAGTTTTGTATTTAAACAGCTTTCAATTGCCACAGTTCATTTTCCTTTGATAATAATATATTCTCTATTCCCAATCTTGACTTTAGAAGTCACTGAAGTGTCTAGCTCCTTGAAAAAATCACGATCAAACGTTATGTGATTGGATCAAACGTCATGTGATTGGTACAACCGCTATCTATGAGCCAACTTTCATTTGAATTGTAGACAGCAAAACATGTGGCCGCAAACAATTGCTTCTCCTCCTCTTGTTGGTCTGCCACTTGAGCTTTATTCTTCTGAGAAAAATATTGCTCTTACAAATTTTTTGATGATGACCAATGCAATTACAATTTTTGCATCTCACGTCTGTTCTTCTCCAACACTTGAAATGAGGATGACCTTTCTTGCCACAATGCTGACAAGGGGGATAATCCTTTTTGCTTTTGCTACTGTGATTAACTTGAAATTAAGCTTGTAAAGCTCCTTTTACTGGACCTTCTTGCCTCATGAGCCTCCTTTGCTTTTAAGCCTGTAAAGCAGTTAACAATTCTACCAAGGTGATACTTGACACATCTTTAGTATTCTCCAATAAGGAAATTGATGCCTCAAATTTTTCAGGAACTATTACAAGAATTCTCTGAACAATTCTAGAATCAAAATATCCAATACCAAGCAACCTTACCCTATTGACGATGCTGAAAAGTCTGTCAAAGTACTCCTGAATTGTCTCTGATTCCTTCATTCTTTGCATCTCAAACTCCTTGATCAAATTCAGCACCTGCATCCCTCTAATTCTCTCATTGCCTTTGTACTCTTCCTTGAGAAAATCCCAGATTGCTTTAGTTGATTCCAGGGTCATAATTCTGGTAAAGATTGATGGTGATACAACAACAAATAAACATGCCTTAGCTTTCGACTTCCTCTGCTTCTTTTCCTTGTGACTCTTGATTTGTGCAATAGTTGGATTTGTAGGTAATGGAGGAACATCGTAGTCCTCCTCCACAGCTTCCCAAAGATCATTTGCATCAAGAAAAACTTCCATCCTAGTTTCCCATACTTGATAATTTTCACCACTAAAAATTGAAGGAGCAATGGCAGTAAATGGAGTTTTCGAGTCCATGGATTTCAGCAAAGTGTTTAGATTTTTTTTTTGGGTGTGGGGTTCACTCGGATCACTCACAAGTCCCTTAAGAATAGGGCTCTAATACCAATTTGTTGGAAATAAAACAAAATAGTAGGTTAATTTTTAATGTAACTCAGCAAGGAATTGGAAAAAAGAGGCTGGAACAAACACAAATAAATTTAAGCTAGAATGTTCACTTTTCATTGAACCAAACAATTGTTTAAATACAAAAAAAAAAAACTTTAACTGATGAATTCTAAAAATAAGCAACTACATGGAGCATGATTCCATGATTAACAAACTCCTAAAAAACAACTACTGCTAACCAGAACAGTTGAAACAGACAACAATTTAAAAAAAATAAAATAAAATAAAATAAAATAGAATAAATTCTAGCTTGGATAATGTTGTAGCAACTGAAGCATAATTTCAACATAGTTTGACTACTGTCTATAAAGCTGAATCTTGCTATGAAAGCAAATGCAGATCTTTATAATTATAATTATATCTATACATTGAGTTTTGCATAATTCCTATGACTTTCTCATGTTTGCGACATCAATAGTCTTAAGATATAGTTCTTTTTTAGGCAGAATTCATAATTTATCGATGAATTTGTTTTTGTATGACCAATTTGTTCTCTCAATCTTTGAGAAGGACGAAACTTTAAATTTTATGAACATTATTTTGTGTATAACTAGAAATAAGTCATGACTAAGGTTCTATAATCGATCGTTGTTGAACTATATTGGTATGTTATTGTGAAGATCACAGTAGAACTATAGAAATGCAGTAAAAAAAAAAAAGAGATTTTCTTTTTTTTTTTTTTTCTCTTTTTCCCAAAGCAAGAAAGAGATAGTCTAAACAAATTGGGTAAAGATTGGTGAGTAGGATAATCAGAGGAAATTGGGTAAAGATTGTTGAGCAGGAGAATCAGAGGGCAGAAGAGTGAGGATCTCTTTTCTATAGTTATGTTATGTGTTATCTTGAATTTAGAATCTAGAAATATGTGTTTGATCAAGGGTTGGAGATATGTGCTTGATTATAATTTCAATCCTCTTTATTTTATCAAAACTACAACTAAAAGTCCCTTTACAAATCAGAATATGCCCTTGGATCATCAACTTCTGATATGTTTCCTAAACCTCCACCTTTTGTTTTCCATTTACGCTGCAGAAGTATGCTGCTAATGTAGTTTTCTGCTAAGAGGTCTTCTCTGTTAAATCTTAGGAAGTTCAACATTACAGACAAGCAGCTTGTCATCGACAGATAGATCAAATTAAGCCAAGAACAGATAATTTGTAATGGAAATTCAAAGGGTGGTGATCCAGGACACCTCGAAAGAAGTTATTTAGAGTGCAGTCAGGTGGGCATTGAAAGGCTTAGAACTAAAGTCTGGGGATATGCTCACCCTCCTTGCTGTTCTTCACCAAATTTATACCCCTAGTAAGTCACATTTTGAGGCAAGCAAGAATCTATGTAAGCACATGTATATGTTATTTGCTCTTTCTAAAGATAAAAAAGAAAAAATAATATTATGATACTATTCTTTTTCCTTCAAAATTTAGTGGGATACAGAAACAAAGTGGGTTCCAGTTCCACGTTTGGAGCAAATGAAAGAGTTGGTCACAAAAAAAATGCAAGGAAGAAGGAAGAATATAGAAGAACTCAGAAATAATTCAGATTTCCAAGCTCTGCAAAATGCAGAAGGTACTTATTATTTACTCATTAACCTTAATCCTTAATTAGAAGAAGTTTCTTGTAATTTATGGGCAAACAAAGTATCTGGAGATGATTCTTTGCAAGGTTATAATAATGATAAACTTTAACTTAAAGTTTAAGAGGACTTCTTTTTCTATGTTAAATCTTAGGTTTAATTTAAGATAATAATATAATTTCCAAGGCATATTCTGATTTGTAAAGGGAATTTTAGTTTTAGTTTTGATAAAATAAAGAGGATTGAAATTATAATTAAATAGTTTAGCTGGCAGTTGTAAATGGATCCGTCCTATCGAAATATGTGCTTGATTTCAAATAGTTTGAGCCTTTGTTTTCATTAAAACTCAATAATCCAGATAACTTTTCCCGTTAAAGATTTAAATATATATTTAAGCAAGTATACTTCAAGAAACCATGCAGGAGAAAATACAATATTTCATCCTTCTAAGGAGCAAAAAGATTTAATATTTCGAATTGGAACCCATAGTGGAGCTATAATTCAGTGGATTTTTAATTTATATATATATATATATATATATATATATATATATATATATATATATATATATATATATATATATATATATATATATATATATATATATATATATATATATATTTTAAAGAAAATATTTCAAATTAAATTTAGAAGAAAAAAATCACTTGTTCAAAAGAAAACAGAATATTAAATTTCATTTCATTCCACATTCTATCCAGTCCCACTGAAACAGGAAAAAAATAAACGCTTGAAGAATGGGATGACTTACTCTGTGTGAATTAGAGGACAAACAAAAAGAAATAATTAAGAACTTGGAACGCTGTGAATGGGGAAACATGAGACACATGGAAACTAAAAAAAATCCGCAGGATCAACAGCAAGGGAAAAGTACTAATTTTAGAGGAGTCCAAAACGTTATACTGCTCTATATTTCATCATTGTCATGAACTCTCACACAAGATTGCTACACCAAAAAGGAAATGATATAACTGAATTTAGATTCGCTACTGTAAGTATCTATTGCAGAATACAAATTAACAAATTAAAAATTTTATAAATTATGATTATATAGTATTGGAGATAAAGATCCTTTGATTTGAATAAATATATCATATGTAATTATATGATATGTAATTATAACTGCATATGTCTTCAAAGGAATAGAAAATGAAATCTTGAATATTTTTCATTTTAGTGCTGATGATTATTGAATAATTTTTGAGAGAATTCTTGAGCTCCGAGTTCTTAGTTTTTTCTCTGTATACTACTTTACTAATGCATTATGCCTAACTTATCGTCCACTGCTGCAGTTCACTCTGTTTATGGCTTGCATGGTGATCTTTCCCCATATTGGTGCCAACAAGTAAAGCTGACTGTCCTTTAATCAGTCAGTTTATGTACTTGCAATTTTTAACTCGATACACATTGGTTTATGAATGATTGGAAGGTGAACTAAGGCTGGCATGAATCAATCAGATGCTGGGGGATCAATTAATCACATTTTGGCTGTTGATTTCTGCTTTTGGTTTGGAAATTGTGGAGGTTATTTTGCTTTTGCATTTAATTTATAACATTTTAGTTCTTGGTTTCTGGTTAAAATTGCAGAGGTTATTTTGATTTCTGTTTAATTTAAATCATTTTGGCTTTTGATTTCTGATTTTTGTTTGGAAATTGTAGAGGTTATTTTGATTTTGATTTAATTTAGGCAAATGATTTAAGTATATTGAAAATCAATAAAAAACAGTGAAGATTCATACTTTCTCCATATTTATCGGTTGCAATTTTTGGGTGATGATGACTGAAACTAACAATAGGGAATTGGTGCATGCAGGTGATATTCTTTCTCTATTCCATTTCTTACATTTAAGCCCTAACATGTTTTGTATGGTTATGGATATTATTCTAACATTTGACTGAAATTTGATTCTAACATTTGATGCCTATCTGTAATTGAATTGTGTAGCCAGGATAATGTAAGGAACAGATACATGTTGCTTTCACTATAGTTTTATTCCTAACAAATGCAGTAGGTTCTGTTGATACAGCCATTGTGCCCGTTGGAGAACAGACAAATTCTGTTGAGGTAATTTGCTCCGTAGGTTCTATACTCTATTTTCTTCCTACTTTCTATATTAGAATTGTAGCTGGATTCTATCAAGTGGTTTCTGATGGAAGAGAAATTGAACAAGTATTTGACTATTTATGTTTATTTGATAAATTTGCATAGTAAGCTTTAGCTGTCTCGGCTAACTCCACCTCTCTTTTGGTGAATCTTTCTATATTTGTTTGGCTGCAAATTAATGATTTAATTTGAAAGACATAAATGGTATTGTTAATGTCAACAGCAAATTGGCGGTCGAACTGGAATATTTAAAATAGTTTCTAAGACTTGAGCTTTAACCCATTTCTTTCTACTGCTGTTGTCTCTTTTTCTTCCTTTCCATCTTTCATCTTATGTGCAGTTTATTGATTTTTCATGCACCGATTTGACATTTGATTAAGTTGCTTAGGCTAAGCTGAACATCGTTTTATTTCATAATTTGCTGTTGTCTTGACTTGTTTATCGCGTGTAATACTGCCAAATAATAATAACTTGTGTCTATTGTACAATTCCATGTGACTATTTATGTTAATTTTTCTTGTGGGAGGAAATTGGATAGAAGTACCTATCTTACAGTCTTCTTAAGTTCAAAAACTTCATTTCATAATATGGGAATTGCGACAATATTATAGCATGCATCGATTATATTATAGCATCCATGTCCTATCCTGATGTGTGAAGTATAATTTCAAGTACAATAACAACTTATTCTACATTGACAAACTTGCAGGGTACAAAAATTTAATAAATTTTGCTCTTTTTTTTTTGGGGGGGGGGGGGGGGGGGGGGAATTTGTGGCCACAATTGGTAAAAGAAAATTCAATTAGCTAAGCTTTAGTTCAAGCTAAATGGGATTTGTGTCTCCGTACTCTGTATCATGTATTTATGATTTTGTGTGATTACGCTTCATGTTAAGTAGACAAGTGGTTAAGAGAGAGGACCTCGAACTTAATAAGATGATAATCAAAAACTTTCTCCATGTTAATAAGAAATAATGGTTCTTAAGTAGTAAGTTTCTGTACAGAGTTGATTTATTAGCTTTTTCCATGTCTGAAATGGTTTGTATAGTTCACTTGTCAAAAATTGGAAGCAATCTAATTTCTAATGAATCTTATAAGTGGTTAGTTATTGTGCAATAGAGCAGTTATTCTTTTTCTTTTCCATTTTGCATGTTTTAATGTTGAAATTTAAAGGTTTAAATATGCACACACAATCATGAAATAAGTATAATCCACAATTTAGAAAGATATGTATGCACATGACAAAATGCATTAATTTTTTTTTCTTGATTCATAATAACAATTTGCTGAGATACAATCAGTTGGGTGAGCACACCAGCGTTTATGCTTGCATGCAGGTGCTTAGATGTCTGTATTCTTTGTTTAGTATCCTCTTGTTTATAGATTTGTGATGCTAACCACCTTCTTGTGTAATTCCAGCATAGATCAAAACCAGGCTTGATTGAATGTTTTGAGTTATTTGTAAACAATCATGAGGTACTGTTATTCTATCTTTTAATTTGTGCTACTCTTTTCTTATAATTCATTGTTTGCTTCGTCTCTTCAATTCCTGTTGCTTATGGTTAATATCCTTGAACTGTTCAGATTTGCAATGCATATACTGAATTGAATGATCTTGTGGTACAAAGTGAGTGATTTGCTAATAACTCAAGGTATGCTTTGTTCATTACAACGCTTTTATTTTCAGCAAATCATCTTAAACTTATGTCCGAAAGGGATTAATTTTTTACTTTTTTTTTTTCCTTTTGACTGCAGCAAGTGAGGGGTTAGATCTAGAGCTGAGTTTGATTTCGTGTGATAGGGCTGCAGATGTTGTCAAGTGATGATAAAATTTTACATTATTAATCTTTTTTGAAAGAGTTGATCATTTGAGCCCTTGCATTAGTTAAGTAATTGAAATGTTATAACATATAACATATACTTTTTTTTCTTTTTGATTTTTGTGGTTGTTTTTCATTTTAATGTATATATTGATTTTGTTATATAATAAAATTATTAATTTATATATACCTTCAATTTAAATTTTAGACTATTTGTATTAA